>JAASFJ010000328.1:0-26268 GCA_023333755.1 Globisporangium uncinulatum
CAGCCACATCCACATCCACAGCAGCAACTCCAAAAGTCGCACACACTGAGCGAAGCTGCGGTCGCGTCGGCGCCGCCTGTTGTTGAAGGTGACGACACCGACGTCAGCGCGTCTCCTGTTCGAGTACCAGAGGACGACAGCAGCAAGAGCAGTGCGCCACTAGCCGCTCGACCAGCGCTGTCGACGCCAATTCCGTCCCATGCCTTGGAGACCTCGTCGTCGAGCGTCGCTGCTGTTGTACCTGCGGTGCCTGCGGTGCCTGCGGTGCCTGTCGTGATGGATCCGGTTGCAGAGAAGCTCCGAGCGACCCGGCGCGAGAGCTGGCGCGCGTTCCTCAAGGCGAGCAGCGAGTTCAACCGCGCGGAGGTGAAGCACGTGTCGCTCGCGGCCGATCTCGAGATCGCCGAGTGCTGGCTCGCGACGGCGACTGCGACGCTCGAAGATGTCGGCAAGCGCATTGAGATCCACGACTGGAACTACCAGAAAGCGCGCGAGCAGGGCGAACTCGAGTGACCAGCCAGCTCCCAGAGGCAGGGACGAGACGGACTGAAGGCGGCGGACCGATGATACGCTGCGAACGACCAAGTCGACCGACATGTATGCACACTGAGAGAGTGCCACTCTCTCCCTTCCATCACCCCGCCTTACGCGTCCTTCCTTCCCTTCGTTTCTGTGCCTGCCTCCACACTTCATTCAGTACCGGTACTTACCGGTTCTGGAGCACATCGAGGATGAGGTCACGCGAGAGGTTCGCAAAGCCGTCGGTCTTGGTCACTTGGTCAAAGTGGCGCACAATGAACGCGAGGCAGATCTCCCGGAGCCGGTGCGAGTGGAGCTCGTCAGCCGACTGGAAGAGCGCAGCCGCGTTCTCGACGGCGACGCTCTTCTGGACAATGATCTCACAGAGCCCTTGGAGCCGCTCGAGCGTGTACAAATCAGCCGCTGCAAAGAGCTCGAGCGCCATCTCAGCGCCGACGTCGACTGTGTCGACATAAATATACTCGAGCAGCGCGAGGAAGACCGGGACGCGCGTGTGACGCAACGGGATCTCGTGCTCCCGGGACTCGCGCATCCCAGACGAGAACATGGCACGGAAGTGGTCGCTCCGAGCGGCAAGGACCGCTCGGTGGGCGTGCACTGCACGGCCTTCGACCACGAACGTCACGTCTGCAAACTCGGGCGCGTCAATGAGCCGTCGCATGTCGCCGAGGTACGACGACGCGAGCTGTGACGCGCGCACGGTCGCGACGGGGTCCACGAGCGCTACCGTGTGCTCGTTGTACGACGCGACCGAGACCACGCGCTTCGACACGAGCGCTTCGACTGCTTTCGGGACCGTTACTTTGCTCGTGTCGCTGTGGCCGAGCTTGCCGTGGTCGCCATTGCCCCACGTGTACACTTCGCCCGTGTCTGTGAGCGCCACTGTGTGGCTCCAGCCGCACGTGATCTGGACCACGATCTTGTCCGCGAGCGCCCGTACGAGCGTCGGCGCTGTGCGGTTCACTTTGTCGCCGTGGCCGAGCTGCCCGTGCTCACCGCCGCCCCACGTGTACACTTCGCCCGTCTCCGTCACCGCCGCCGTGTGGAAGCCACCGCACGCGACTTGTTTAACGCGCTTGCCCGCGAGCCCGTCGACAAAGCGTGCGACCGCTTGGTTCCGCTCCGAGTTGTGGCCCAGGCGGCCAAACTTCCCGTCCCCGAACGTGTACACTTCGCCTGCGTCGGTGAGCGCTGCAGTGTGGAAGCCACAGGCCGAGATCTGCTTCACGCTCTTGCCGCGCAGCTCTTCGAGCGAGCTTGGGAGGTACTGCTGCCCTTCGGTCTCGCCGTGGCCAGACACGCCGTTCTCCTTGTCGCCCCACGTGTACACGTCGCGGTTCTCGAGCAGCACGACTGTGTGCCGGCTCCCGCACGCGACTTGTCGCACTTGGAGCCCTTTGAGCGACTCGACAAGGAACGGCGTCGAGTGCCCCGTCTCGTTCCCGTGCCCGAGCTTGCCGTACATGCCGCCGCCCCACGTGTACAGGTCGCCAGCGACTGTGACAGCAGCAGTGTGATAGCTGCCGCACGTGACCTGTCGGATGTTGCGTCCACGGAGCTCTTCGACGAGGCGCGGGACGAACTTCCAGCCATTGTCGCCGTGGCCGAGGCGGCCGTCGTCGCCGCGTCCCCACGTGAACACCTCGCCCTCCTCTAATGACGTGTGTGGATGTGTGTGGAGTGGAAGTGAGTGCAAGCTGCATACATACATACATAGAGAGAGAGACTGACCTGTAAGCACGACTGTGTGGCCGCTGCCACACGCGATCTGGACGATGAGGCGCTCCTGAAGGGCGTCGACGAGCACTGGGCGGTGCTGGTCGCTCGTGTCGCCGAGCCCGAGCTGCCCGTCCTCCCCGCGGCCCCAGCTGTACACTGTGAGGCGTGTTAGAAGCGAGAGCTTGGTGATGAGAAGACCGCGCTATCACAGGTCGCACCTGTCATGTGCGCTCCTCGCTTTGTATGCGTCCTTCTCTTTGCTGCTTCGCGCTTGCTCGACTCAGGGTTCTTTTGCAAAGTGAAAAAACTCAGGATGTATTCGGTTTTGCCCACACTTTTTGTGACTTTCCACAAAGTCAGTGACAGCAGCGCATCATCGAGTGTTTCTTGCGAAATTTTCAAGGGAGCGAAGAGCTCCGTCATTTATGGAAAAACAGATATTCCACCAATCACAAGAGCTGAAAGTGGAGCCATCCGTCCACATTCGCAATTTGCCCATTCGCGCAGACCTCACAGTCGTGATGAACCAAGCAGCCCACGAAGAGGACGCGCAGACGAATCTGGCAGCGCACGTGCGACTCGCGCGCTTGCTGCTGGCGTCCGACCGCGCCGAGCAGGCAGAGCGCCACTACGATGTCGCGCTCGCGATCCTTGATGACGGGGAAAGCGCGCAATGTCGGTGGCAGCTGCTCTTCGAGCTCGCACTTGTGAGTGTCCGGTTGGGGAACCGAACGCAAGCGGTGGCGCTCTTGAGACGCGCGGTGGCGATCGAGCCGAGTGCCGCGGAGGCGCACGCAAACCTCGCTGGTGCGGCCCTGTCCATTCGGTTGTTTACAGTACGAAGGGCGTCCGTCCTCGTGTGATACTCAATCACGTGGTCCGCTTGGCGAGGTACAGCCCAACTGATGATCGACGGGGAGCTGGACGCCGCGCTGCGTCACTGCGAGAGAGCGCTGGCGATCACACCAGCATTCCCAGACGCGCATTTCAACATGAACGTCCTGCTGCGTCGTGTTGGTCGACAAGAGGAAGCGGTCGAGCGGTACTGGGGTCTCATCGAGACGGCGGTTGGGCGACCGCTCTGGCCATCCTCCTCCTCCGCGAGTCTCGACATAACGCGCCTTCACACCCCAACGCAGTCACCACCACTAGCAGTTGGGGCGGACTCGCCACCGTCGGGTGTCTCGGTGGTCTGCGTCAAGTGGGGGACCAAGTACGGCGCCGAGTACGTCAACAAGCTGTACGCAGCTATCATGCGCCACGCCGACAGCGTGCGTACATCAATCGACTTTGTGTGCCTCACCGACGACGTCCGTGGCATCGCGACGGCGCAGCAGCACGCGAACCTGCGCTGTCTGCCGCTCGAGCCGGGCTGGACTGGCTGGTGGAACAAGCTCCAGGTCTTCTCGCCCTCCGTCGCTCGCCAGCTGCGACACGACACGTGCGTGTTTCTCGACCTCGACACGGTGGTCGTCGGCTCGCTAGCGCAGCTGCTCTCTTGGCGCGTGCCTCGTGGCGACGTCGCGTTGCTCCGGACCGACAGCATGGCGAACGAGCAGCGCACGGGCGGCTACAACAGCAGCGTCATGATGTGGCGCGGCGAACGGAACGACGCGACAGCGCCAGTGCCGCGCTTTCGACTCGTGTACGAGCTCTTGCAGAGCCACTTCAAGACGATCCACAAGTTTATCTACAAGTTTGACCACTGGCTCGAGGTGCGGAAGAGGCTAGGAAGCTGCTGTAAGGCCAACTAGAGTGTCGACTAACGACGGACCTACGAACTCGTCACACTGTGGGATGCGAGCGCAGATGGTACTGCCGAATGTGCTCTTCCTCGACGACGTGTTCCCAGGTCTCGTGGTCGAGTACCGAAGCCTGGACGAAGCCGCGTCGACGCCTCCGCTAGGTGCGAGCATTGTGTGCTTCCCACTGCAGCCCAAGCCGCACAACGCTCCGGCTCCCTGGATCCAGCAGCACTGGCAGTGACGACACCCGACATACGTGACTGGCGTCGTCATCTTCTACCTGCACACCGCCGCTGTTAGCACGGGTCGTACGCAAAGTCGTCGTCGTCGATGCGGACGCGTGCGACAAACTGCTCGCCGACGAGCGCTTCGCCGCCTGGGACGTTGAGCCGTACGAGAAAGTGCTCGTCCTGCAGCTCGTAGCAGAGGTCGTCGACGATCGGGATGATGATCTGTTTGGACGTCTCACCGACTGCGAACGTGACTTCGCCCGCTAGTTGCTGGTAGTCGTAGCACCCGACACGTTGCGTCAACGCTGTGTTCGTGCACGCTGCGTACTTGAGTACGTCCACAGACTCAGCAGTTATGTCCTCTGTGGCGTAGCCGACAGTCAGCGGCGTCGACACGTTTGGGCCTGCTCGCGTGAGCGTGAGCGACACGAGCCCGTCCGGATTGCCCTCGACGCACGAGAAGACACTGGACGTGAACGAGACAGTCGTGAAACCAGCGTCGTAGTAGAACGCCTGGCCGGTCTGGGACTTTACGGGAGACGTTGACAGCCACGGTGCGCCGACCACGAGTGCGTTCCGATCGAGCGCGACAGCGAAGCCGAACTGAGAGAACGCCTCTTTTCGTGGGTACTGGAGCTTTGCGATCTCCTTTGGACTCCACGTTGGCGGCGCCAAGAGGACGCCCTTGCCGTCCCGCACTTCGTCGACTCGCTGGAACACGTACACGCTGCCCACTGCCGTAAGTACATTGCCCGTGTGCGCGTCAAGCACCGCAGTGTTGTCGGCTTCGAACGCCCGCTGCCCGGGTGCCGCGACGACTGCAACGCCCGTGCTGCCGTCGACAGCGACGTCGAAGCCCAAGAAGCTCTCGCTGCGCTTGTCACTCACGACGAACCGCGCTTGGAACTCCCAGGTGCACAACTTCCGGTTCACGTTGACGCACGGGTCGAGCGTTGTCGGCGCTTTGCGTCGGAACGCGTACGCGACGCCTGCTTTCGGTGTCGTCGCTTGCGCTACGTCCCAGCTGAAGCGCACGTCGTCAAAGTTGATGTGGCCATAGACGTCGCTGCTGGTCGCGTCGACGACGCGGAGCTGCGCTGTCTGATCGCGGAACGGCGTCACGTCCCAGCGAACGCGCTGCATGCCTTCTTCGCATCGCCCCGTCGTCTTGATCGTCGGGACACCGTCCACGAGCAGCTCCACGTACACGTAGCGCACGTCGCAGCCGCCACCAATCAAAAACGATAGCCACGGTCCCAACACAGTGAACGCCTGGGACGTCATACTACCGGTCGGACCGTCGCCCTGGAAGCTCCCTGCTGGACTCGCACCCGGCAGTCGGTAGTTTGTGACTTTGCACAAGAGGTCGTTTGCGAACGCGCACGTCGAGACGACAGCAGGTTGCTTGCCGCCGCCAGGACGAGACTCGAACGTGCCGACCCAGTACCGTCCCTCGTGCAGCGCACGCTGGCCCGGGTCGTCGTTCGTGTACGGCCGAAACGTGTACGGATCGACGCGCGCGTACGAGTTGTCGCCGAATGTCGGCTGCGAGTCGAACGCAGTGCCGGTCGTGAGCCAGCCTGTGAGGTCTCCTGTCTCAAAGTTCCATGTCGTCGTCACGAGTGCGCTGGACCACGGGGCGCCGACAATCACCTGCTCACCGCTGATCGCGACACTCGCTCCGAACGCGTCGCCAGCGTTCCCGTCAGGAGCGACGAGACGCGCGTGCTGCTCCCACGTTCCGATCGGAAGTGTCTCGGTGACGAGCATCTGCACTGCCGGGTCGGCCTTGAACGTGCTGCTGAACTGCGTGCAGTCAACACACCCAAAGCCGCTCCACTGTGGGACGAGCAGCGGGACCGGCAAGATGTCGCCGATGAACGTCACTCGCCACGTGAAGCCCTGGTCGATCGTGCCCGACCGCGTCACTTCGACGATTCGAATCACAGAGAGCTCCTGCAATGCGACCTTGAGGTCGTTCGCTGACACTCCGAACGAGACAATCTTGGTCGTCCCAAGGACCCCTTGGTACGTCGTCGATAAACAGAACTGGCCGGCCGTGAGCGGATTGTCTGTGCGCAGCTGGATCGCTTGCTCCTGAGCTTGGATGTGGAACACGTACGCAGCGCCTTTGCCGAAGAACGCACGGTCGAAGCTGCGATCGTAGTACTGGTCTGACGAGAACGTGCCAGCGTCGGCGTGTGGCGCTCCAACTACGATTGTGCGCCGGTGCAACGCGACTGCTTGTCCGAATCGGTTCTCCTGTTCGACAGTCCGCTCCAATATCCGAACGACCTGTCGGTCGCTGCAGACCAGCCGCGCAGTGTGCTCCCAGCCCGTGAGCACGTGGTGGTAGACGAACACGCTCTCGAGGCCCGAAGCACCGACCACCGCGATGTCACCAAAGATCCCAACCGCCTTTGCACCACCGTAGTTGTGCGTGCGCACTGACGCGGACGCGTCCTGGAGTTTGACGTCCTGGACCCACGTCGTCCCCTGTCGACGGTACATGTACGCCGCCGCGACACCGGGAGCACCGACAATCGCTCGAGCAGTCCCGAGACTGCCGTCGATCGCGACAGATGCGCCAAAGAGCATCGCGTCCGTGCATTCAGCTGGAAAGACCTTGCTCGACAGCTCCCAGTACCCACTCCGCCGAGTGTAGAAGTACACTGCACCACACTGCACCGGCTCACTCTGGGTCGCCAGCGCCTGTTTCTCCAGCGGCGCGCCGACAATCGCCATGTTCCCGTCGTCAAACACACTCACAGCAGCGCTGTACTGGCTCCCAGACTGACCCGCCGACCCAGCGGTGAGCAGGTCGAGGTTCGTGCGTGTGCCCGTGCCGCCGTCGCCATTGTCCCGGATCGTCAGCGTCGACCAGAGACTCCCATCTGCGCTTGGCCACACGCCAGGCAACGACAGACGCAGCATGACCGTCTCGTCCGGGTCCTCGACGACAAAGTCGTCTGTTGTTGCGACCTGGAACGTTTGGAGCTGATCACCAGTGTCGAAGAACAGCTCGCCGACACTCGTGACGTAGTCTGAGACTCCAGCGTAATCGAACGCTGCGTCGATCCAGAGCGACCGCCGCTCAGCGCTACCGTAGAACTGGTTCCGGCCGACCGCTGACCCGACTGTGTCGGCACGCAGCCAGCGACCGCGCGCGACCTGTGGAAACGGCTCCTGTCCGGCCACGTACGGCGCGAAGAACGCGTTCGCGCTGAACGGCACCGCCTCGAGCATCGCCATCTTCTGGTACGGGCCAACGAATGGCACGACAGGAACGTAGTTCTCCGACCGCTGGTCCGAGTACGCGTCACCAGTGTCAAAGTTAACGTACTGAGTCGGCGCGGCCGCAACGTCCATGGCGCAGAAGCCGCTGTTTCGACTGCAGCGCTGCACTGTGACATCAACAACGCCGCCTTCGAGCACAGTATATGCCTTGGCGGAGAACTGGAGCGAGAAGATGCCGAGGTTGTACGCGAACGCGCCGCCTGCGTTCGTACCCGACTCGTACGTGTCGAGGTTTGGCGCGCCGACGACAGCGTAGCGCTGATCGATCGCGACAGCGGCGCCAAACCAACTAAAGTACTGCTTCTCGCGCGGATAGAGTGTCGCTTGCTCGGTCCACTGACCGGCGCCGTCCCGCGTGAACACGTACACGTTGCTTCGCAGCACTGGCGCGACCCGAACCACCCAGGCTGGGATCGCGCGGGCGTTCGGGTTCTTGAACACGAGCTTGGCGTCGTCGACGTCGACCAGCGGCAAGTCACTGGTGCTGCCAGTGAACGTCAGGTACCATGTGTAGCTGTTCGTTGAGCTCGGGCCGACGCGCTGCACGAGGACCTTGCCGACCTTGAGGTCGTTCTCCAGGACGACTTCGAGCGACGCAGCGTCAATGTTGAACGCGATCGCGCGCGTCTGCACTCGCTCGACTGTGTTGATCGGCGGCGCGACCGCATAGTTGAGACTCAACGTGAACGATCCGTTGGTGAGCTCGCTGCCGTCGATCGTGCTCGTCGTGATCGACTGCACTGGTTTGCGAATCGTCCGCGGTCCCTGGTACACTTCGTGGGCGCCGACCAGCACAGTGTCTTTCGACAGCGCGACAGTCGCTCCAAAGCGGTCGCGTGCGCGAGTGTCCGAGCCGAAGAGGACTTGCTGGACTGTGAAGAACGTGTCAGCGCTTGTTCGTCGGGCCAGGACGACAACGAGTCCGCTGTCGGCGCCACTGCGAAACGCACTCCGCTCGGCACCAACCACAAGTGTGAACGTCGTGACCATGTCCAGGGTGACAGCGTTCCCGAAGCGGTCGCCGGCTCGGAGCTCCGGAGTCGGCATCAAGATGAATTGTCGGTTCAGGAACTGGCCGTTCAGCAAGTCAAAGACAAACACCGCGCCCGCATCAGACGCGTACCCGGGTGCGCCGACAGCGATCGTCAGTGTGCCCAGTGGACTCCCAGAGATCGCGACAGCCTCACCGAATCGATCGCCACTCGCTCTGTCGTTCGGTGCTGCGCTCAGCGTCTGGAAGAGGCTCCAGGTCGAGCTTCCAGCGTTGAACGCGTACACAAACACGCGTCCTTCTTCGTTGAACGCGCCTGGTGCTCCGGTAGCCGCGTACGCGTCGTGGACTGCGACTGTCGCGCCGAATTCCTGGACATCAAAGACCAGCTCAGGCGGTGGTGTAAACTTTACGCGCAGAGTCCACACGCCCATGTCGCGGCGGAAAAGGTACGCGGCGCCACACTGAAACCCCATGGAGCCAACGCCGTCCTTCTTGAACGTCCCTGCGCGGTACTCTCGCATCACTCCTGTACCGGACGCAAGCCCTTTTGTCAAGCTCGATGCGTCGATGCTCAAGTCGACCACGTTTCCGGTCGCGTCGGCATGGTCGCCCGTACGTAGTGCGATCGTGATTTCTGTACCGCTGCAGACACCGCCAGTGAACGGCGTCACGACGTCGACTTCACTGAACGACACGGACATGGCGCTCACGACTGCGGTCTTGAGCGCGACTCTATCTGCGTTGAACAGCACTGCGTCCGACGCTCTCCCACGGTACACGAACCGGAAGAAGCCCCCGTCGGCGTCGCACAGCAGGTTCTGGAGCTCCGCGTCCCCAAACACCGCGGCAGCTGGTGCGCCGACCAGCACGTTGTCGCTCTTGACGCTCACGCTCGAGCCAAAGAGGTCACCCGCACGCGTGTCGACAGCCCGCAACGAGCTTCCCTGCTGTCGCCAGTCGTAGTCGCCACGCACAAAGATCGAGACCATCCCAGCCCTGTCGCCTGGCAATCCCCAGTGCGTGTCGCCAGCGATGACTGGCGGACCGTCGTAGCCGCCGACTTGCACCGTGATGTGTGCGCTCGTGCCTTTCAGCAACGTCGTCGGCTTCCCGGCCACGCTTGCCACGGTGACAGGGACGAGTGCTGGCATGGTACCGGACGTGTCGACGACTGGACCGTACTGGTTCTTTGTGTTCACTTGCGCGAACGTGACGGTCCACGCGTACCCGCCAGCGTCGTTCGCTGCCGCAGAGCGGACAACCTGCACGTCGACGACCGACACGAGCTTCTCGAGCGCAGTCTCGAGCTGCAGCTCGGTCGCCGTCACTGGGATGTTGTCGGTCTCGTCGGCCGGAAAGATGTCGGTGCGAAAGCGGAGACGGAAGGACCCAGAGAGTCGGCCGAGCCCTTCGCGAAGCGTCCGGATCGTGAGCCGCGCTTGGTACCCGAGCAGCCCAGCGGGCTGGGCGGTCAGCTGTGGAACGTCGTACAATGCTTCGCTCGCGGCGAACGTGATGGACCACGTGTAGCAGCGCATTGCGGTCGCTGCCGTGCGTGACAGGCTACGCACAGCTAGGCCAAGGTCCTGTGTCAGCACTGTCGTGAGTTCGCTCTCACTCGCGTCATAGTTGATGTTGCGAGTGACCAAGTTCACCATCTGAAGCGTGAAGAAGCCGCCGACAGCTGTCGATTCGACGAGGATACGCGTTTGGTTCAGCTCTCGGCCGTCCCCGACAGTAGCGAGGCGTCCAGTGAGTTGGTTCACCGTCCGGATCGGCATGAGGGGGCCCTCGACGTACATGAACGTGATCGTCCAGATGAAGCCCTGCTCGCACGCACAGTACGTGTTCTCTCGCCGACTCACGCGGATTGTCTCGAGGCCAAAGCCGAGGTCGAGCTCGAGTGCTACACGCACTTGCACGTCGTCAAAGTTGTAGTACAGTCGACGCGTTGAGAAGCCGCCGAGTTGGAGGAAGAACCAGCCGCCGAGTGTCTCTCCTGGGGCCGCACTCGTCGTGACTTCTTGGACTGCTGGTCGTTGTATCGCACTCGTCGTGATCGTCTGGATCTCGTCCACGTACTTGGGTGCGTCTCCAACTGCAGTGACGATCTGGACCGCCGACACGGGCTGTTGCGCACCTGGTCCTCCTAGTACGAGCGTATCGCCGTCGATATCCGCGCTCGACCCGAGCTGGTCGCCGCTGGCAAACGGTGCTGATCGCAAGCCATAACACGCTGAGTAGAGGACGTCAAAGTGCGAGTTCGCTTCCAGCACTGCGGGGCCGATCTGGGTCTGGAACTCGATCTTGTAGTCGAACCCGAGCCGGTCGACGACCAGGTCAGTGTAACGGACCAACCCGAACACGATCGGTTTGGTCGCTGTGCCGAGCAGCCGGCCACCAGGAGGGTTCAGGTGCAAGTCAGCGCTCTGTACAGGCTTCTTTAGAGGGTCCGTTGGGCACGTGAGGATGCGTGCGCTGTTCAACATGATCGCCTTGGAGTCTGCGTAGTCCAGGTCGGCCGCTGTATCGCCGACCTGGATCGTGTATTCAAAGCGCAGCTTCGGACTCGGGCTGCCGCTCACGTAGCGTCCGTACCGCACGATCGTCGTGACGCCGCTCGGCTGGAAGCGCAGCTGCGGGACGTTCACGTTGTTTGGTCCAGAGTCGACTACAACGCACGTACTAAAGCCAACGTCAAGGAGCACTTTCTGGCCGACCGAGTACGTCCCGTCGGGCGACACGAGCGCTGTCGACACGACTGTCGGCTTCCGTCCGTTCACGACCAAGTCCTTGGTGAAGCCGAGGCTGTTCTGCGAGAACGGGTACGGGAGGTCAAGGTTCGCGAGCGTCGTCGGGTTTGTCGACAAGTGAAGGATGCTCGCGGACGCGTCGCTCGCGTCCAGTGAGTGATGGTCCACGTACTCGACGTCCGTGCTGTAGTCGCCCTCGTCGATCGGGTACACGAACGTGAGCGTCGTCGAGCCGCTGCCGCTCGCGTACACTGCCTTGCGCTGGCTCGCGCCGAGGTCGAGCCAGAGAAACGGCGACCCGCGCACGACCACGTGCTGGGTGAGCGTCACGACCAACTCGAGCACGTCGCCACACCGGTACACGCCATTCGCGTTCGTGGCCGACACGCTCACCACTGACGGGACCTTACTAGTGTCGACCTTGAGCACTTGGTTCGTCGCTTTGCCGAGTGGTGTCGGTGCTGGCAGCGTGAGGATCGCGTTGGTCGTCGGCGTGGTCGAGAAGCGCTTGATCGCGCTCTGACCGCTGTTGAGCGTGAGCGACTGCTCGGTCATGTACGTGAGGTCAGTCGCCATGTCGCCTTCGCGGACAATGTACTTGAAGTACAGGAGCTTGCGGTTGTCCTGGTAGTACCCCTGGCAGAGCACGTCACGGCCAGAGCCTCCAGTGTTGAGTACTAGAATCGGCGCCTTCTCGGGGTACGCGCTCGGCGGCGGCTCGACGAAGACCCCGCGACTCATTTCGACGACAATGTCGATCTGGTCGCCGACGACGAACGCATTCCCGTTCACACTCGATGCGAGCGTGGGTGAGTACACACTCACGACCACCGGCGGTGTGGTGCTGATCGCAATGTTAGCGGGCGAGAGATCGACGCCAGCAAGCGACGTCGCCACGGCCTCGCCGTTGTAGTTGATGATCGCACACGTCGTCGGGTCGCACACGAACGCTGCGTCGTCAAACTTGTTGAAGCTCGCCGCTGTGTCGCCATTGCGGACAATGTACATGAAGACTAGTTGGTTCGTTGCACGGCCAGACACGTACGCGACGAGCGTGTTCGTGTTCATCTTTAGCTCGGGCGGAGCGTCGAACACGACCTCGTCCGAGAACGTGACAGCGAGCGTGATCACGTGGTTCGTGCCGTACTCGCCCGCAGCCACGTCAGCGCTGAAGCTTAGGATCTTGGTCACGAAGCCGGCTGTCGGATCGACGACGACAGGCGGTGTCGCCAACGACAGTGTCGGATCAAGGAGGGTGACGTCGGCGTTCAGGATGGGACTCGCAGACGCCCGTCGGATCACTGCTTTGTTCAGCTGAAGCGCACTTCGCGATCGATAGTCGAGACCATCAGGCGCTCGGTCGCCGAGCATCACTGTGTAAGTGAACAGCAACGCGAGCGATCCACTGCCCGAGACGTAGTACGCTTGCCGGTTGTAGTCTCCGACTTGCAGCTGGAGCGACGGCACGCCGTTCGTTGTGTGCACGACAACACGCGACGAGAAGCTCACCGCGATCGTGACTTTGTCGCCACGGACGACAGTGGTCGCTGGCACCGACACGATGCCGATCGAGAGCACGACCGGTGCCACGCCGTCAATGTCGATCTGAGCGTTGCGTTGCAGTGACTTTCCGGCCGCAGTGACAGCTGCGAGGCTCAAGAGAGCGTCTGCGGCTCCGCTACCGCGCGTCAGGAACCGCTTGATCGAGCCGCCGTTTAGATCGAGCGCGTTCGAATCGCGGTAGTCCAAGTGCGTGTTCCCACCGCCGTTGTGCGCGTCGAATGGTGAGATCGTGTACACAAACGTGAGCGCCTTCGTGCCGTCGCCTGCTTTGTACCCCGCCGGCCGCTTGATCGACCCCGTCTCGAGGTACAGTCTCGGGAACCCTGTCACTGTGACGGGCTTTGTGAACGTCACGACGATCTGGATGTCGTCTCCTGGTGCGTACGCGCCGTTGCTCGTCAACGACGTGACACCGACCGCTGGATCGACGACTGGGACCGCCGTGTCAATGACGATGGTGTTCATTGTCGCCAGCTGCTTCAGCACCGCAGGCATCGCTGGGACCGCATCTGTCGTCGGCCGCGTCGAGTAGTGCTTGAGGAATCCCCCGTTCGTGTTGACGCTCGCAGTGGCACCAAGGACAGTCCCGAGCGTCGCATCGCCAGGCTGTACGACGTAGAGAAACACGAGCGTATCTGTGTTGTTCCCGCTCGCAAAGAGCGCGTTCCGTGCTGCCGCACCGCCTCCGACCGCAGTGAGCGTGAGCGGGAGGAACGGACTGCCGTACACTGTGATGGGGCGAGAGAAGACGACGCTGAGGCGGATCTCTTCCCCGCTGCCGAACTCGCCATTGCCCGGCAACGCCGACGAGACGCTCGTGATCACTGGCGCTGTCGTGTCGATCACGACGCTGGATGTGCTCGCGAGAGAGTCTGTGCTCGCGAGCGCAGGCAGCGTAAGCAATGGGGTCCGCATGTTGCGGTCCTTGATCGACCCACCGTTGAGACTCAGCGCCGACGTCGATAGGTAGTTCAAGTCAGCGGCGTCGTCCGTGAGCACGACGACGTACTGGAACATGAGCTTGGTCGACCACGCGTTGAGCGTCACGCACTCGGCGACGCCGTTCGGTCCGATGCTGGACGTCGCGAGCGACTGTGTCGGCATTCCTAATGCGAGCACTTCGTCCGAGAACGTGACTTCGATCGACACCTTCATCCCGACACCGTACGGAGAAGGGTACAAAGGCGTCGGCAGCGCCTTCACAGTCACCACCGACACTTGTGGAGCTGTTGATGTGTCGACCTGGATCGACGACGCGACGCCCGCGCTCGGAACTAAAGTCGCAACGACACTGCCCGTGACAATAGACGACACGACGTTCCCGCCAGCGTCGAGAAGTGCTACGATTGGCTGGTGCTCGTTCGGCTGCCCGTCGAGGACGCCGTCCGAGAGCGTCTGCTGCAGGAATAACGCCACTGAGCGGCCAATCACGACGTTGAACGGCGGGGAGACCTGCTCGATCTCGGTCTTCTCGTACGCTTCTTTCCCAGCGATCTTGGCGTAGAGTGTAAACTCGAGTGTGTAGTCGTCCCCGGCCTTGTCGATGCGCAGGCCCCGAAACGTCGCCACGCCCTGTCGAACGTACGCCTTGAGCGACTGCGGCGGCGACAGCACGCCGTTCGACGGGTTCGACATGATCGCGACGTAGAGCACGCTCGAGCTGTCGTCTTTGAGCGTGTTGCCTCCAGAGTCAATCAGCTTGAGCACTGGCTGGACCCCAAACGCCTTCCCACCCGTGGCTTGCACGGGCGTGTTCAGCAAGACGAGGTTATTGCACACACCAGCAGCGACAGTGAACGGGTTCGTGTCGATCGACGAGCCTCCTGGGAGCACCAAGTCGGTCGTGTACCGCAGCGTGTATGGGGACCCAGCGACGTCAACGTACGCGCCTTGGAACTTGCCGACGCCGGCGCCGATCGTGACGTTGAGGTTCCCAGCAGGGAGCAGGTGGCCACCGACTGGGTTCTTCACGATCTCCAGTCGGATCGTCCCTTCGTACAGCGTGTCGACGCGGTTGCCGCCTCTGTCGACGATCGCGGCTGCTGGCTGCGGCAGGAACGGCGCACCGCCGTACGCTGTACTAATATCCGTCACGACCGCGATCGTGTAGCGTGCGCCAACGACGACGTCGAACGCGGCGGTCTCGGTCCGTACGCCGTGCGACACGGAGACCATCAAGAGTGTGTAGCCGACTGCTGCGAGGTTGATGTAGAGGCCCGTGCACTTAGCGATGCCATTGACAAACTCGAACGCGTTCGTGGTTGGCTCGACAGAGCCGAAGCGCGCAGGGTTCACGCCGAGCGACGCTCGGACAGTGCCTGTGCTGATGCCCGTGAGGATGTTGCCGCTGTCGTCTGTGAGCGCGACGACAGGTTGGAGCACGAACGGCTCGCCAGCGACCGCGTTGATTGGCTGGACGAGCACAATGAGCTGGGTACTGAGGACGGGCGGAGAGGCGAGCAGCAACAGGTACAAGACGAGCACGAGTCGTAGCGTCAGTCGTGGCGCTGAGCGCAGCTGCCTCGAGTTGGAGCAGCCATCAGCGTAATGCCAGTGTGTGTTCATACGTCTTCGAGTGGGTGGGCGGGAGGTCCTCGACTCACGGAATGACTCGCGATCTTTCGTGTAGCCATCCTGAAGGTGACTTTTCAAGGTTGTCACTGCAATTATAATTCGTTGGCCATCTGCATACTGTTTACTCTGTCGTACCTCATTTTTCAGTTCTTGGTACTGGCTGCAGTATGAGCTGAAAATCAAGCAGAATGAAGACGGGGGCACGAACGACCGTTGTACTACTCGACTACTTGGTATAAAAGCCGTTGTAATCCAGTCTCGTGCAAAGGTTCGACAGGTGCGAGTTGTGCTGCGAGCCCAACAAGAGCAGATCAATCACACCACCACGTCAGTTAAACGCCTTTGTCGCTCTCTCAACCCATAGTAAACGAACGCAACGCACCTGCAGGAGCGACCGCCGAAGGAGCTGCTGCATGAACTCTCCAAGGCGCGAATCGAACTGGTTCTCAAGGTCGCGGGTCATCGTGACAAACCACGGGCTCTCTGTCTCGCCCTCGCCAGGGGTTAGCGCACGCTTCACATCGTCCGACAGCTCCTTGATCCGCGCACGACGCATGTCGACTTGGGACGACTGCCGGCGCTTCAGCACCGCTTTCTTCTTCTTCCCGCCAGCTCCAGGTCCGCCGCTGTCGGCGCTGCCACGTTGGAACGTCGCGACCGCCGCTTCGGCTTCGTCGCGCGCTTTCTTCTCGGCTCGCCGGTCGCGCTCTTCTTCGCGCTCGTTCTTGATCGTTTCCTCGTCCAAGTGGTACGGCCGCGTGAAGCGCTCGACCGTGTCAGCGAACGTCATACAGACCATCATGAGCTTCGTGAGCACGCGGAGCAGGTCCGGGTCGGTCAAGAGACACTCTTTCAAGCACATGTCGAGGAACTCGCCGTGGAACAAGAGAATGTCGTCCACGGTCTCGACTGTCGCGAGCTGCTTCTGGAACGCGTGCCAGCGTGGGGAGATGACTTCGAACATCATGTAGTAGACAAAGTTCTGCTGGAAGTGGAGCATGCGCTGGCGGAGGCAGAACGACGGGCCGAGGTGGGAGCGGAGCGACAGTTCTTTGGTTGTCTGGTGGTTCAGCCACGCGTCGCAGAGCCGGCGCTCGACGTGCTTGCAGAAGAACAAGTGCCGAAAGATCATCTGGTACTTGTTCAGCGCTCCACACGACACTACGAGCGCCAGCGGCCACTTCACCTTGTAGTCCAGCGTGAACGCGTCAATCACTTTGTATCCTGCAACGCACACGCACCAACGTATCGATCATCGTCGTCAGAAAGGTCATGGAACCGCTCGTTCAACAAACACAAGAGCATATAAGAGCCCACACCATCAAGCGTACCCGGGTGGTTCATCTGCGTCGACTTGAACGTCGTGAGCGAGTCGCGAATCCCCTTCTGTGCACGCTGGTGGATCGCTTCCATCTGGGAAATGAGGTTGTTTGGCGACAAGAAGCACACGAGGTCGTCCTTGTACGGGTCAGCAGAGCATGTCGACGTCTGGAGCGACAGGTGCAGGAGCGACTCGAGGCGCGAGAGCGAGAGCTTGTCTGCACGGAGCTTCAGCTCTTCTTCGGCGACGTCCATAAAGTCGACAAAGAAGTCGCCTTGGTCCATGAGGAAGTAGTGCTTGATCGACACGAGTCGGTTCGCCAAGTCGTTCTCTTTCACGAAGAATGCCAGCAGCGTCTGGCTCGCGAACACGTGGGCCTTGTCAATCAGCTCTTCGTACGCGGACTCGCTCGACGCAAACGCGATCGTGCCAGCAAACGGACAGTCGACTTGTCGGTGGCACGTCCTAAAGACGTTCAAGTACTTGCCAGCCGTCAAGATCTTGGGTGCAAAGCGTGCGAGGAAGAGCGGCACTTGGGCTTCCCGCAGCGTGTACCGGTCTTGCCAGTACGTCGAGTACGGGTTCTCGCTCACGTCTTCTTTCCCGACTTCGTCGTCACGACGGATCATAAACTCGTCGTACGGATCCACGAGGTCGCCGTGGTAGATCCAGCGCTCGACCATCTTGAAGTACGGCACAGTCGCACGCTCCATCAAGAACGCAAACACTTGGCCGGCTTTCATGTCGCCTGCAAGCGACGACCGGATCCGCTGTATCTCGCTAAGGAGCGACCCACCGCCGAGCGTACTCCGACACGCGTCGACGAGCATACTGAGCATCTCCATCGTGCGGAGACTCGGCTGGATGTAGAACCAGAGCTTCTGGAGCGACAAGGCCGCGTCACGCGCGTGCATCTGGTGCTCGAGCTGCGCAATCACGATCGTGTACTCCTTTAAGAGCGACTTGAGCGCGGCACAGAACGCGTGGTTCACTTGGCCGTACTCGTACCGCGAGAACTGCTCGACGTACAGCGTGAGCTTGAGGAAGAACTCACCCAAGCTAAAGCACCGGCCTGCGAGCGACGCGAGCGACGGGTCCATACCGTGCTGGTCGAGCCGGAATTTGAACGTCCGCGTCTCTTTCCCGGACGCGACGTGTGTCTCCGTGACTGCGAGCGTAATGTACCGTCCGGCGACGCCGACGAACGCGTAGAGTAAGTCGTCAATCACGATCGCTTCTTGTACCGACGGCGGGTACGACGACAGTGGCGGGAGGTTCACGTCGCGGTCGTCGACAGCTTCGCGACGTTTCTTGTGCGGCTGGACAAAGACTTCGCCCGTCAAGTACCCACGCTCGCGGTTCCAGCTCGGGTCGAACGGGAGGTTCGACTTGGTGATCTCCCACACTTGGAGCACGCTCGAGTCGCGGCCGCCACTGTCGATCGTCGTCTCGGGCAGCAGCTGCACGACTGGCGGCGCCAGTGCGTCCAAGCCAAAGTCAAACCGGTCGCGTCGACGGGCCGAGAGAAACAGGTCGGCCGCCACCATCTTGAACAGCACCTTGTCGCTTGTCGTTACGATCTTTTGCTGTTCGAGCATGACGTTCGTCGAGTCGAGCGAGAAGAACGACGAGCGCTCCGGCGGCTGTCGTCGGCTGTCATTGTCGCCATTGTCGCCACTGTCGTTGTCGTCAGTGGACGCAGCGTTCGGGTTCACGAGCCGCCACTTCTCGCTGTTTGAAATGACCGGCCCTTTCTTCGTCGTGAGCTGCTGAGTCGTGGGATCAACAGACAGAAAGTGGCCTTTCCGGCTCCCACTCACACAGTAGAGCGCGACGACGTCCGAGTAGTGCACTTCGCCACAGTCGGTGCGCATGTTGGCGTTCTGGAGCACAAACACTTGGTCGTCGTCGCCACTGAGGCCGTTCCCGGTCACGTCAATCTGCGACGTGAGGTGCTTCAGTGCGGCTTTCCGGGCTTTCACCGGCGTCGACGACGCTGCAGGAGGCGCTAATGAGAGCGCAGAGACGCGCAAGCACTGGTGGTTGTTCAGCCGCAAGCGCACGAGCGCGTTGTACAGGATCTCGGCGCCACAACGCGACCGCTCCGTCACGTCGTCGAGGACGGTTGGACGTGGGAGTGTCGCTTGTGTGCTCACGCCACCGCTGCTCATCGCAGCTGCGGACAGCGACAGTCCACTACTTGTCGCGTAGGAGCTTGCGAAAGCAGAGGAAGCGCCGCGTGGCGGCTGCGTGGACGCTGATGATGGGAGGCTGTTCGTACCGCCGCCTATGCCGATGCTCGCGAACTTTGTCGACGCAGACGCGCCTTTCAAGTTCGCTGCTGTGTCGAGGAGGTGCATGAGCTCCTTGTGGGGCGACAGCGGGTGGCTGCTCGCGAGCGCCGCGAGCTGGTTGCTCCCGGACGCGCTCAGCTTCGAGAGCTCTGCTTCGAGCGCCCGCCGGGACCGCGGCGTGAGTGGGTCGTCGCTTGCAGTTGACACGCTGAGGGCCGCGCGCATGGGCACTGACGTGTCGATGTACAGTGCTGAAGACGCGGTAGCTGTTGACGACGCTAGGGAGGACGACGGCGACGCACGGAAAGGGGTGTACACCGCCTCAATGTCGGCGCGGCCGCCAGCTCCGCCGCCTGGTGCGCTCATTGCGAGTGTTGGAGTGTGCTACTGCAACAAACCTCCCTTCTTTTTATCACTATAAGCTAAGAAAACGGGCTTGTCACTTTTTTACTTTTTTCACAGAAGAAACACGGCTTTTTAGACGACGACAAGCATGCGGGTACGATGTCCGTCCTCCTCCTCCTCGAGTGGTGGCGTGGACGAGCGTTCGCTGACGTGCATGGGCGGTGTATGCATGCAACAGCTCCCTGCAACGATTGCGCTCGTGCTGCTGCTGCCGCTGCTCTGGTTCCTTGGCTTGACATTCACTCCCGCGGGCGAAGTCGGTGGCGTCCTCGCGCTCTCGGTCGCCGAGTACGTTAATCGCTTGTGTGTGAGTGTTTGTGTGTTCGTACTTATCATTTGCGTATGTGTGACTCCCAGTGCGATCCTGCTGCATATTCGCCCGTGGGTGTACGTCACCGCTGGCTTCTACCACCCGCATCTCCTCCAGGTATGTGTGTCATTCTCTCTCTCTCTCTCTCTCTGTTGTGTCAAACGTGACGACTGTGCGTGTCTGTATGGTGGTGTCTATGATTACGTTACGTAGCTGCTCGTGGTGCTGCCGCTCGCGTTCGGACTCGCCAAGCGCGTTGAACCGGCGCTTGGTGCTGCGAACCTCGGCCGCTTACTGCTCTTTGCCAACACCATGGCGAGCTTCACGCTCTTCCTCTCGCTCTTCTCGCTCTACATTGTCTTCCGGAACCCGGTCTTCTTGTGCGTATAGTAGTATACGGTCGTATAAATCTTTCGTCTCTGCCAACTGACTCAACCGGACTGTGTGGGCATATGACAGGAACACGAGCGTGTCGGGCTTTGCAGGCGGCCTCACAGCGATGCTCGTGGCGTTCCTGAAGCCGACGCCGCACGCCACAGCGTCGATCTTTCCCAGTCTGAAGCTCCGGGTGCGTCGTGCGCGTCCAGGTGGCGTGTTAACTCCTCACATACTCAATCAAAGACTAAGAGAAGACTGGAATGGATGGATGGGTTGGATGCTATAACCTACAGTTCTACCCACTCGTAGCCACGATCGCGTGCGCTTTCCTCTCGCTCCTTGGACTCGCGTCCTCAACACCAGCGCTGCGTGTCGCATTGGTCGGCGCTGGGCCGTTTGCTGCACTCGGCGGCTACTTTGGGTGGTTCTACCTCCGCTTTCTCAACCGGAACGCCGACCAGAGCCGCGGTGACGTCTCGGACGAGTTTGCGCTCGTTGTGCTGCTTCCGGACGCGTTCGCGTGCGTCTCGTGCCTTGTCAGGTGTCTTGTGTGGCTCTCTGGACGTCCCGAGTGGCTGACGGAGCTCTGGGCTCTCGTTGTGTGTGTATTCCTCCTCCTCTTCTTCAGTCCCATTGTCGGCCCTGTCGCAAACTTTGCGTTCAGCGTCGTGAAGCTCTGTGGGTACTTGAAGAACCGCTCGGACAAGCCGACGTCGCTCCTTCCCGTCGTGGTTGCGGTGCGTTTGCTGGGCTGTCGTTCTTGTTCATCTGTTGCTAAAGTATCGGGACTCACAACAGTTGTGACGCTGGCAACAGGAGGCGACCGACGACCCAATCGCCGAACGCCGAAAGTGCGTCATCGACAGGCTGCTTCTCGTTCGGATGGTGTCTCGTAAAGCTCACTCACTCACTCGCACGCTGTTGTTGTCATGGGGTGGTTTGTTCTCAACAGAGCGCGTGCGTTGAAGGCGCTGGACGAGAAGCTCGCGAAACTCGCGACCGCCCACACCGACAGCGGTGTAGGGATAGCCCCAGCGTCGGCCCTTTGATACAGACAAGAGAGAGACAGAGAGAGAGACAGAGACAAACCGTGGCCACTCGAGTACCGTTGGCGCGTGTGCACGTGTTTCTCAAACAGGAAGGCGACTTTGTCGTGTCCGTCACTCGGCTCGGACGCCGCTGTCCATTGGGCTCCAAACAAGCAACCCTCTTCCTCGTTGTCTCTGTCGGCTGTCGGCGACCGCCCTCCTCTCATCCTCGGCCACGTGTGCTTAGTTGAAGAGCATCGAGACCGACTTCTTGCCGTGGATGTTCTGGATCGCCTGTGCGACCAACGGCGCAATGTCGAGCTGCACAATCTTGTCGTTCCCGTCGCAACTCGCAGGGAGCGGCGTCGTGTTCACGACTACGACTTCTTTCAGCACCGAGTTCTGGATGCGCTCGCTCGCAGCGCCGTTAAATAGCCCGTGGGACGCAAACGCGTACACGTTCCGCGCGCCGTGGTCGGCGAGGTGCTGGGCGGCTTTGCAGAGCGTCCCGGCGGTGTCGATCATGTCGTCGACAATGATACAGTCCGAGCCTTCGACGTTGCCAACGAGGTCCATGCGGTCAATCTCGTTCGCTTTCACGCGCTGCTTGATGATCATCGCAAGACCGGTGCTCTGGAGCCCGTGCTTCCCAACGAGCCACTCACGGAACTTCTTGGCCCGGGCGACACCGCCGGCGTCTGGCGACACCACGACCGGGTTCACGAGCTCGTGGTTGCCAAAGTACGTGACGCCAACGAGCCCGCCGTCGAGGTTGTCGACCGGCACGCGCGGGCCAAAGAAGCCTTGGATCTGGCCACAGTGGAGGTCGACAGCGATCACGCGGTCGACGCCCATGGCTTCCAGCAGCCGCGCGACGTCGGCCGCAGAGATGGGCACACGGGCCGCCATCTTGCGGTCTTGGCGCGCGTAGCCGTAGTACGGGATCACAGCGGTGATGCGCCGTGCGGACGAGCGACGCATCGTACTTACCATGAGCAGCAGCTCCATGAGGTTCTCGTTCACCGGCACGCACGTTGGCTGCACAATGTACACGTCTTTCCCACGCACGTTCTCGTGCACCATGACGTTCACTTCGCCGTCTGCGAAGCGCTCGACTGTGATCTTGCCGAGCTGCACGCCCACGAGCTTCGCGACGTTCTCTGCGAGCTCTGGGTTCGCATTGCCGCTAAAGATCTTGAGTCCATTGATCTTGGGCTGCTTCACGACCGTCGCAGGCTTCGGGTACGCGCGCAGGTCGTCCTCTGCGTGCGCGACGTGACTGCGACTCGAAGCGCCGAGTGCGAGGCCTGCGACCGCGCAGCTCACGGCCGCAGAAAGCTGGCGGTGGCGGCCGGCGAGCTGGCGGAACATGCTGGTGAGAGAGCTGAGCGGTGGGGTGCGGGTCGTTCGGAACTGACGGGTGGTGGCTTGCCACACACACAACAACCGAGCGAAAAGCGTGGTGTGGCGCTCGTGTGGCACGAGGTGTTGAAGTGGTGGTGGCGGAGATGCGACTGGAATAAAAGTGGGGGGATTGTATGGCTCGAGTCGAATCAACAGAAATTCGACTTCAAAAGTAGTGTGGTCACATATACTATGGCTATAAAAATAATTTCTCAAAACAAGCCTGAAAAGCTACAAATCTAGTTTCACCTGGATTTGTAGCTTTTGGGATGTCGTCGTGTTTTCAAGGTCCTGCTACAGTATCGCGCACGCTGTGTCAAGCGCTATGCAACAGGTTTCTGTCACCAATCCAACGTGTATCGGGGCTGCTTGGAAGCGCGAGTCGTTGTTGCAGTTCGAGGATCAAGCGCGTGCAAATGGAAGCAGGGCATGGGGTGTTGTTTGAGTTTTGTAGGTTGACGCACCACAAGAACTTTTTGGCATTTTTGCAAAACATAAGGTTCCACTTTACAAATTGCGTGAATCGCGTCATTTGCCTTTTCACCAAGTCAGCACTCATTTGGAGCTCTCTTTCGCCAGCACCATGACGGCCGCCACGCGTGTGCTGCTCATCGACAACTACGACTCGTTCACGTACAACATCTACCAGGTGCCCGTACATTCGCAGATGCCCTCTGCTGCTGATACTCCTTACGACAAGCCTACCACCTGCTAACGCTTCCTTTCTATCGTCATTCATCCAGTACATGGCCCAGCTCGGTGCGCACGTGGACGTGATCCGCAACGACCAGATCACGCTCGAAGGCATCAAGACGCTCAACCCGGACCGCATTATGATTTCGCCCGGCCCCGGGTTCCCGCGGGACGCAGGCATTTCGTGCGCCGTCATCCGGGAGTTTGCCGGCAAAGTCCCGATCGCCGGCATCTGCCTCGGCCACCAGTGCATGTTCGAGGTCTTTGGCGGCACCGTGGCCCACGCAGGCGACATTGTGCACGGCAAGCAGTCGACAATGGTACACGACGGCCAAGGGCTTTTTAAGGGCATGGCGCCTGAGTTCAAAGCGATCCGGTACCACTCGCTCGTCGGCGTCCCTGAGACGCTCCCAGCCGAGCTCGAAGTCACGGCGACGGTCAAAGGCACGGACATGATCATGGGCGTGCGCCACAAGAAGTACAAGGTCGAAGGCTTCCAGTTCCACCCCGAGAGCATCCTCACAGAGGACGGACTGCGTCTGATCCAGAACTTCCTCGACATGTGATGCGTAAGGAAGGACGGAAGGACGGAAGGACGGAAGGAAGGCACACGCTTCGGAGGCCAATGCGACCAGCAGGCGTCGTGTTCTGTTTTTCTCGTAGGGTGTTCAGCCGCTCACTTGCGCTGGTGTCTTCAGTCGCTAGTCTTCCGCAAAGAGGAACTCGAGTTCGTCCTCTGGGATCGTTGGCGCCGCTGTTGGAACCACCTACAGTAGACGACAGACAAGACAACGTCAGTCACCAAAGCCGAGCTCTCGTCACGACTCTCCTGACGAATGAACCACAGACACACACACATAGACGCACCTGGAGCTGGTCGATCGCGTCTTTGTTCTCTGACGTCCACGTGAGGAAGCGCTGGAACTGCTGGGACGTCATCGTGTTGCGCGTCTGGTGCAGAATCCCCTACAGAGACACAGTGGTTAGTCTCCTTCCTGTGCCGCCAGCGTCACGACACCGACAGGGACGCACCTCCGTGCCTGAGAAGAAGAGCCAGTCGTGCGCTCGCAGAGCCGAGAAGCACTTGGCGATCGCGTCGAGTTTCCTCGCTTCGTCGCGGACCACGTGCGTCATGCTCTGGAGCTGCCGACACTGCTCGTCCGAGAACCGGAGCTGCGTGCGGAGCGTGCGGAAGAGCTCGCCGTCTTCCATGGCGGTCGCGACCAGCGCTTGGTTCTCCAAGTTCGCACGGTGGATCTGAATTGAGATGAGGGTGCGTGCGTAGTAGTAAAGTAGGTAGTTGGGTGGTACCAAAGCGAGGGAGAGAGAGAGGGAGGCCACGACAACACGCGAGTGCGAGAGGGACGTACTGCGGTCGTGCTGCGCGAGTGGTGGCCGAGGATGCGGGCCATGAGCTCCATCTTGGCCTCTTTCGACATCATTGCATGGCGGAGGTGTTCGCCAGCACTGTACTCGGCTGTCGGTTCACCAGCAATCATTGTCGTGTCAGGGACCATTCGCTCCAGTAGCAAGTCAGACAGGCCACACTGCGTCCGCACCGAGTGCGCTGCTCAGGTCCTGCGCTTGGCCGGATCCGAACGTGTGCATCTTGAGCAAATTGAGCGAGTTCTCGAGCTTCGACACTTCGCCTTCGTACGTCTCGACCATACTCTTCTTCTTCTCACGCCGCACACGCGCAGACGCGCGATTCCGCTCAAGACTGAAGCACACATACATACACACACACATCCATGGCCTCAGTCCCTCTCTCCCACCTTCGTGGACTTCTTCCCAATCATACACGCGCTCAGTGTCCATCCATCCGTCCGTACCGCCGCTGTCGCCGGTCGTCCTCTTCCTGGAGCTTCTGGTAGATCGAGAGGAGGTCAGGCGTCCGCATGATCTGCTTGATCTCCTCCGAGCCGACCTGCGACGGGTCCGTGCCGCTCACGCGCGCGAGCAGCGCCGTGTCCATCGTGAGGCCCCCCGTGCTCGCTGCGAACTGCGCGGCTGAGATGCCGCCAATCTCTTGGCGCGTCAGCTGCCGCGGCTTCGCGTCGCCTTTCGCGTCGTCGTGGTCGCCACCGCTGCCAAACAGGTGGGAGCCGTCCCGGAACGTCATGTTGCGCATGCCCTCGGACGGACTCGGCTGCTCACCTGATCGGTCGTTTGCACGCGCAGCTGGGAAGAGGAACTGCGGCGGCGTCTTCCACTGGCCGCTGGTCGCTTGGCGCTTTGCAGCGCTCGGTGTGCCGTCAAAGCGCTGCTGTTGCTGTTGCTGCTGGCTCGAAGGAGGCACGTAGGATGGCAGCGACGTCGGCAGATCACCCTCGAGGTCACTCGCTCCGGACGACGGCGGCGCGTTCGCCTGCGCGATGAACGCCGCATACTGCGCAGCGCTGCTCGCAGCGGCCGCGCTGCTACTCGTGAAGGTGCCGTTCGGATTTTGCATGGGCAGGATGTACGTCGGCAGCCAGCTCTGAGCCGTCGACGCTTAGCTTCTCTTGCTGCTTCTGGTACTGTATTGAGAGCTGACGTGTTGATCCCACGAGTGATGCGGGCGACGTGCCTTCGAGTTCCACTGGAACCGACACAATAATAAGTGAGACCATCCCATACAAAAATATCCTTATGGTCATTTTGAGGTTTTTTGCTGGAGGCCTTTAAATTCAGTGGAGAAAATCCTTCCAAAAACTCGGAGTGGAGAAAATCAGAAAAACAGTGCTGACAATAAATTCAAAATGGGTCTAATTTGATTATTATTTGAACAGATTTGCCACAGTTCAAGATACGTTTAGAGGGAGTTCAAAGTCTCATTTGAAAGAGCAAAATGTACTTGGCATTCTATACCAAAATCTGAAATCTCATTTTTCGTACTTAACCGAGGTAACTTTTTCAAGTGACTCGATCTCAGCAACCAGAACTGCGATGTTTTCAAGCAGCAGCTCAATGAATAGCTGAGATAAAGAGGTATCTCGGCGTATACACTGCGCGCCAAAAAAACGAAATGAGCTAAAACC
>JAASFJ010000329.1:0-26209 GCA_023333755.1 Globisporangium uncinulatum
CATCAGCGCGTTGGGCGTGAGAGTGTTACTGCAGCCGCCAGCACCAATCGTGACTCATCACACGTACCGAGAACTTTGGGACGAGGTTGGTGTTTGCGCTGTTGAGCTGTGCGAGCGAAAGATCGGAACCGAGCACCTGTTGGCGCCGCTCGAAGCCCGTGAAGATGCCGTCCACGAGCTTGCGCACTGGCAGTTCCTGCTCAAGTTGTGGAGCGCACAGTGATTGACAACCTAGAGGTTGTGACAGCATGTCACTAAATACATGAACAGTCACTATTCACCGTGCACTACCTTGAAAGGACGCCAGATCTTTCAAAGACATTGAGCGAGTCGAACAGGATGGCGAGCAGAGGCGGCGGACGATCGAGTGCAGCAGCAGCTGACACCGAGAACCTCGAGCGGGTACACGCCAGTTCGAAGCTCGCAGACGCGGGCGATGTGGACGACGAGGACTCGACGACGCTGGAGGACGAGGCGAAAGCGCCGCCACGCCGTGCGAGCATCGGGTGGGGCTCCGAGCCAGCGGCTGACGACAAGAGCGGCGACGGCAGCACAGTCACGACATCAGCGACATCTGCAGCTTCTGGAGCGAATGAAGCGAAGCGCAGCGCAGTCGGACGGCGTCGCCGCGGCTCAGAGACGCAGAGCGACGCGAAGAACGCCAAGAACCGCCACTTTGACGACGACGGCGACGCAAACGGTGCTGTGGGTGTGTGTGTGCTTGTACGACAGTCGCCCTGTCTCATCCGAGTGTGTGGTGGTGATGGTGCGTTTGTTAGAGATCCAAGAGATCCCCGACCTGGAAGAGGAGGAGCGCGAACCGGACATTACGACGCAAAGTACGGTTCGCTCTATTGGTTGCTCTCGCTCACGCGCGTCGGTCGGTGTCCCGTGAGTGATGGTCGCGTTGGTGGGTGATGCAGTCGCGGAGGCGCCCCGCAACACGGCGCGTGGAGTCCAGAGCCTCAAAGAGCTCGAGAAAGACATTAAGTTTGCGCTTCCAAGCTCCGCGGTGAGTGTGGGTCGGTGGGTGTTGGTCGTTCTCACCTTCAGGTGGAAGACAGTGCATCGGTCTCCAGTGCCGAGGAGCTAACGCACTCGCTCGTTCAGGCGTACGGCGTGGACCTGCACTTGCTCACGAGCGTCCTCTGTCCTGAGAAAGCGGTGCGTGTGCCGGCATTGCGTACTCGTTATGTATGGGTGCTGGGATGGAGACAGTGAGTGATTGTCGTCGCTGTTCCTGTCTGGTGGTGGTCACAGGTCATGGAGGCGGACGACAACTGGACATTCGACAGCCTCTTGAACGAAGTCTCGCAAGAGATGCAGAAAGACGCCGACGAGCGCGAAGAGCTCCAGAAAGCGGAAGGCGCGTAGGGACATAGGGACACACACTCACTGACTCCAACCAACGTGAGATGGATGGCTTGTGAACATGGTGGATTCCCTCTTTCCCATCCTCCACCTCGCGACCTCTGCCGCTCTACTTGTGCACTTGGAACTTGTACTCGACCTGGAAGACACCGACCGACTGCTCCCCGTCCGCGTCGTAGTCCGCCCAGTCGTCCGTGAGGTCGACGTCGTCAAAGACCGCAGAGCCGCCGGCGGACGTGACGCGGTAGCCGCTCTCAGGGTGCCACGCGTACGGCTCGAGCCCGCGGCACTCGAAGGCCGCGAACGGCACGAACGTGTTGCCGTCATCGCCCGTGATGGGGCGAAGCTTCAGCTTCTTGTGCTCGCGCACGACTGAGAGCTGCGCTGGCGCCTTTGCACCGGGCCACTTGAGCAAGAAGTGCGCCTCACCACGGCCGCCTGCCACTTCCACGACGTCCTCGTCCGATACAAAGACGCCGTTGCGCGTCTCGTCGCCGGTTGGCTCTTTTACGTCGAGGCACCAGCGGTGCAGCGGCGGTGCCTCGAGAGCGTCCACGTTCTCCAGCTCCGCCTTCACGTACAGCACGTGCAGCACCATCCTTTTTTTTGCAGGCACTTCGTTCACTTTTTCGAAACTGAAAGTTTTAGCAGTAGTGACGAAAGCGAGGTCAAATACCGAGGGAGCGATACCATACCGGTATTTGGCTTTCCGAATAAAACCGCCCTCAATGTTTTATTTTAGCCATGGATATCTTCCTTCGTGGGTACTGAAAATAACGTTAGTAACGTTACAAATATTTTGTCCAATTGCACTGCAAAATACAACTTACAATTTCATGAATCACTGCAGTTTTCACTTGTTCGCTTATGTGCGAGTGTGTGAATAGGCATTTTGGAGTTTTTATGGTATTTAGGACATGTTTAACACGCCGTTTCTGTAAGAACAAAAGCAAAAAGGGTCGATTTGACGGTAAATGGAGAGAAACCTAAATCCGGAACGTTTCCTATGCTCATGAAACTTTGCCATCCTCAAGACTTTGATGTCGTGAGTAAGAATCTGCCATCACCATCAAAACAACGCCTTGGTTGGCGAGCAAACGCCTTCGCCATGCAGTCCCTACTACACCTTTGCCCGATCAAGTTGAGCAAAACAGCATTCAATGTGAAACATGACTTTTGATACTTTTCATTTTCAACTTTGCACTCTCAAACCGGAGATCAATGTGAACAAAGCAGCATTCAAAGTGAACAACAGGCATTTTTTATCACCGTTCACGGACATTCAGACGTCATAATCAAAAACACATTGAAAAGGATCGTGCTCGCGCGCGCACAAACGCAGAGACGGCTGGTGCGAGCCAGCTTACTGCATCAGGTGCCAGAGAGACTGCATGGCGCACAGTGAGCACATGACGCGCGATACGGCTGCTGGTGGTGGAGCTAGTGCAGCACCGACAGCACATGCACGACCATCCTCAAGCGTGCAGCCTAAAATTCCGCATCGTCGTCCACTCCTTTCTCGTCTGGCATCAGCACACACGCAGGTGCTAAGGGCGGTCGAGTCAGCACGCTTGGAGCTTGGCGCATGAAAAGGGACAGAAGTGTTTACTGTTGGTAAATTTCTCTCTAAATGCAGCAGCGAGGAGGGCGATGTTCACTTTGAATGCTGCTTTGTTCACATTGATCGCCGATTTGAGAGTGCAAAGTTGAAAATGAAAAGTATCAAAAGTCATGTTTCACATTGAATGCTGTTTTGCTCAACTTGATCGGGAAATGATGTAGAGTTGGCCTCGAGCCCATTTACATTTTTGACCAGCATCCCTGAAATCAAAAAGCATCTCATCCAGCAGTGCAAAAGTACGGTACAATATTGTATGGCGTTTTGGTATGGAAGAATATCATTAAGATTCCAATCAAATACATTGTCTTGCGTTCACTATACCGCATATTTAGCGAATCGTTTTGCGCATCTCATTTTTATTATCCGATTAACATTTCAACTCATTTTGACCAATCATTGAGCAGTAGTGTACCGAGTTTAGTTTCCAATCATTCCAACAATATTCCTTTGGAAAGTTTTGGCGACATTTGACATTCTATACAAATAGCAAGCTATATTAAGACAGTGCAAATATTGTCCTCGTTCCAACTCTACCTGAATCACACTCCAATTGGAGCAGTTCGCGATGTCGTTCGCATCACTGATTCCCGCAAACAGCCAGCGCAGCAGAATGGCAGCGGTCAAGGCGTTCAAGGCACACCTGAAGACCGAGAACATTACGCTAGCGGATGCGCGAGAGCGTATTGCCCAAGACCGCACTGGTAGGACTCTATGCATTATATTGGACAAGTTGCCATGTCGCTAGTCGAGAAGGACGGTTGTCTTGGCAAGCCTCTTTCGCAGAACTCGGTTCTCTCCTACTTCGGCAACGTCAACAACTGGCTCGTCGAGGACTATCCGCAACAAGGCCAGCTCGCAGCGAAAAGACTGAAGAAGATGCTCTCAACAGTAGATCGCTACTGCGCAAAGCGAGAACAAGAAGGCATGGCGAAACAGGCTCCTCCGTGCACGAAATGGATCTCAGCATCCTTGCCAAGACCATCTACGACAGTGCTGAAACATCAAGCGACTACCTGGACGGCGCCCTCGTCACAATGCTGTGGTACTTATATGGGCGCAGCTCGGATGCAGAGCAACTCGAGAAGAACCAGCCCTCAATCTACCTAGGCGCGCTCAAGTTACACTTGAATTGCGTTACCAGTAATTGGTAATGCCGCTGGCATGGAATGCAATTTACTAGGCGCTGTGTTGTCCCTGAGATTTAAGAGAGTGAAGACGGCAACTTAGCAGGGGGTCTCTCTCTTCAAAGACCCGCACGACTTCTAGACGTGCCCTCTTCACGTTCTCGGTGTCGCGCTAGCCCTTCACGCCTTGCCGAAGCGACGAACCTTCCCGTAGTTTGTCCACACTGCGACCAGACCGGACGACTTGGACGATTGTGCCGACGACGAGATCAGATTGCTTGACCTCGAGCTGAACGAGCCGACGCCCTTGGCTGCACAATCAGAACAAGGCAAGAACAATAAAGCAGCAACGGTGGGAGCGCACGCGTTCGTGGACAGGCTTCTCAACAGCATCACCAAAATTGCGAGCGCAAGAGATACACGACTCACCGCAAACCTGTCACCCCACTCCTTTAGGCACGGCGGCGCAATGCACGCAACTGCCGACGGCGGGCTCAATCTTCTCTGGGTAATTGAGCGAGGAGGGTGGTGGACGTCGTGCGTCAGCAAGGCGTTCGAGTACATGCTGGGAACAACACGAGAGGACCAGAAAGTGGCGCGTCAGCTGAGTGGATGAGCTCCACAGGCGCAGGGGGGCTCTTCCTGAACTTACCTTCTTCGACTCGCTTGTGTTGGCCCGTGTTCGCGGCTTGCAACGCCGCCTCTGTCGGCCTCTATCGGTTTCCCTGATGGCAACAAGAACATCGATCAGCAGGTTCTCGACACGCTCACAGCAACTCTGCTTCTCCATTTTCCAGACATGGGGACACATCGTGGAAAGCCCGTACGTACAGTGAGTGCGCGAGGTGCTGGCCGTCGAAGGCATTTGTGAGGCGGAGCTGATGGCGTGGTCGGTCACACTGCGAGCTTCTTCTGTGAGGCCGACAAACCAGTGGCTGCTGACACGAGTGGCTGGTCAGACCTTCACGCTCTTGTCGACCGCCAAACGGCAGTCTTCGATCAGATCCTGCACAAGCTGTCTCCGCTCAAAGAGCGCGTGCAGGGTCTTGAAGCCCGTACGGCGCCCGCAGAGGAAGCGACCCACAGTCAACAGACGCAGGAGTCCCGCTCAGCGCAGGACCTGCGTACATCACCACCACCAAAACGTCTGCGCAAGCAACCTGCCAAGTCACTCGAGTCAGTCTGGTGCGAATGGTTTTGTAGCGAGCCACGCGTCTACCACTTAACTTCTGTGAGCAAGCCAAAGCAGCACGAGTACCGACACGCCGTCGCGTACATGATGATGTTCTTGCCAGATGGGTCCGAGCTGGACGAGAGCTCGTTGCAGTTCAAAGCTCGAGTGGTGGAGACTGGGAACCAGGCGGCTGCGCGAGCTCTTGCGTTCCTGCGTGCGAACAACTCAGCTGCTGTTGCATCCGGCTGTGCGGTCAAGGCGCTGCGACTATTGCGCAAAGATGGCAGGCTCGACACGCACCGCTCGTCTTTTCGGCGGCTGGTGGACGAAGGGCGTGTTGCCGATCCAACACCGCCTTCCGTGCTGCCAAGCTTCTTGCGCTTCGGGCGAGCTGCACAATGAGCCGTCACTGCTCAGTCTTCCGATGCCTCCAGGCAATAGTGTCTCACGAGCAAACATGCACCAGACAATGAATACACTGACTCGCACGCTCACTATGCTGAGGAATTGCAGCACAGGTCGCTCAGTGCATGCTCATGTGATGAAGGCATTCAAACAACTTCGCATATCTGATGAGGTCACTACTATGCAGCCGCATACAAACACACAAATGCCAGCTCAATCCCACCCACGCCCAGTCCACAGATGTAGGACTCACACTAGCAATTGTCGTACGAGCAGTCCTCACTGCACACCCAAATGTGCCACCATCACACTACAGCAATCCGCCGCAATCAAATAAACACGTCAGCACCAATTCACAGCTCGCTGTTACCAGACTAAAACACGCAAGAGCACGCCATCATCACGCAACAGCTGGTCACCGTCACTGCCACCGCAGCTCGCCGATGCACGCCAAAATACGCGAAAGCAAACCAACCAAGCATTGCAAAACGCGCCAAAGAACACCAAAACTCGCCAAAACACGTCAAAGCACACCAAAACACGCTAAAGCACTCAATTACATGACTACGGCGCCTTATAAGACGCCGCAACTCCCCAAAACACGATAGCACCACGCCAAAATGCGTCTGCAGCGCGGCGCAGCATCAGACAGCACTCCAACACAGCCCTCACCGTCTGAGGCACGTGAGCACAACGCCGCAGCACCCAAAGCACGCGAGCACCGCGTCAGAGCACGTCACAGCGCCCAACAGCACGATGGCAGGACGCCGTAGCAACCACAGCACGCCGTGAGCCACCAGCTCAGCGTCTCAGCACGGCGCGTCATGACTTCTTCACATGGCAGCAGCACGAGTGAGCGCTCGCTCCAACACAAAATCTCGCCACCCAAATCGCAAGCGCTTACCCGTCCAGTCGCTCTGTTCTTGTTTGTGAAATCGTACAGTCAAATATTTCCCTCTCCCTTATTCGTATGTGGCACACATTGATTCGAACGTTTCGAACATTGGAAACCTTACCGTATGCTTCTGGGCTCAGAAGTTCTGAGCCTCACGCCAAAAATACAGTCGATTGGAATGCATGACGTTTGGTGGGTGCGAGCCAAGACAAAAATATGGAATTCGAGCGCGACTTTTGCAGTTATAATGTTGGTCACTTTGTGTTTTCCACTTCGCGGCCATTTCGAATCTAATTGGGCCAAGCACAACGAGATGGATGCACACGCTGCACCATAGCTCGATAACCGATGCTTAGTTTGATTTCAAACTTGCACAAGATGCTATTGAGACGTATGTAAGTATGGTGTAGAAGTTTGGAGAGCATCGGTCATTTTCCGAATTTATCTCCCCTTCAATTCACCGGCCTGGAGACTATGGTTCTTACAGAAACGGCATGTTAAGAGCTATCTAGCTACTATACATACTTCACACTTTTACAAAGACAGTACAGTCATATTAACGGCCAGCGTGCTCAGATAGTACAATCATACTAGTACCCAATAAGTCGCTTGAGATTCAATAATTGGATGTTGTTTTATTAGAGAGTTGTCTCGGAAAGCCGCCTGAGCGAGGAATTTCCATAAATAAGTACATATGTACTTAGTTTTACCCCGAAAGATGGGATAATTGGATGTACGGTAAATAACGCCGAAGTTGCAACACACGTCGAACATGCAACATTGTTTTTACATTGTTTTTACACGAAGAAGAGGTAAAATGACACCCCCTCTTCCAACCAACCCCCCCCCAACCTCGCATTTTTCAAAAAAACTCAAAATTCATGCACAATTCTCGCTCTGCACTCAAACGTTGTGCCCGTCAGACGACGAATGCGTGGCTCAGTAGCACGAGAGCGAGCCGTACGTGGTCTTGGAGGCCGCTATGCGTTGTTGTTGCTGCTGCCTTCCGTTGGACAAGCGGCGGCGGTGCTGCGGTAGAGAAGCGCCTTGCGCGCCAGCAGCGCGTTCGTGGCGGACGCGTGCTCTTTCGTGCAGTACCGACCAGCTGTGCCACGTTGTTTTGCACAAGGCGTCGAATGTCGTCGCTGCCGAGTCGGATGGTGTGAAAGCTGGATCGCTTGTCGGCAGTAATAACCACCGTGGAAGCGATAGTCATAGCCGCAGACGCATCGGCGCTGGTCAAGCACGAAGAGGAGGAGGAGTCATCGAGAGATGCCATGGTGGTTTCGACGAGATTGATTGCGGGAGTGGCAGTACTGACGCCGGCGTGACTGAGCCCGAAACAGGAGACACTGGTGCGAGCGAACTACAGCGACCGCTGTGAGGCGTGGGTGCTGTTGTCGGTATCGTTCGAGCCGGTGTTCTCAGCTGTAGTTGTGGCCGTGACAGCGCTGTACCGCCGCGTCCGGAGCGTCCCGTACTTGTGCGAGATGCGCGGCGTGGTGGGGGAGACAGGGATGTCGATGGCAGGAGTACGAGTCGATTTGCGTGAATGGGATGGCGAGAGAGTGAGTGAGTGAGTGAGACAATACATGTACACGTAGAATGAGCATGTGCTCGTGATCAACTTGATACTTGGTATTGATACTTATATCAAACGAAAAGACGCGAATCTATCTGAATGACGTGCACTTACGAAATCACCATGTTGGGATTCTTACGGACTTCGTCGGGAAAATTTATATTGTACGACAAAAAAGGTAATGTTAGCTCCTGATTAGGTATTTTTCAACCATTCGAATCTAGGGAGCCCAGGAGGTTTACTTCCACTATTGCGCGCGGAGAGGGTCGGGTTTACCGGTGTCAAAGATTTTTGCGATGGAGTAGGACAAATCTACCATCGACCTCCCCTCCTGCCCCACTTTAGGGTGCGTTCTTATCCTAGTGGGGAAACTGCTATGCCTGTCGGGTATGTCAACACGCGCTATAGTTGGGATGTTTCCCGCCCTTACACATACTCTCCCGAGGTTCTTTCACGCACCTACCTACGTGTGTACCGCCTGTGCCAAGGATCCTTACCTTAAACGGGATTATATTCTCTCCCCCTCGGAGTTTTATATTGCAATGGTGGGACTCGAACCCTCAATCACCACCGCGGGTCTCAGAAGCTTAGACCACTAACCCACGCCGCCAGGTCAGGAAAATTTATAAATGAGCTTTTGTTTTTACCAATGTTGCAACGTCGACGTTATTTACGGTACTTATTTGCAACGGTTAAGTTCAGAGGAGCAGATTTCCGGTAAGTTCGACAATAAATTTTAGGAAAGGTGGAAAAACATTATACAGCTATACAGTTCGGATAATGTACGCGATTATGTGAAGTATACAACTAGCACGTGCATCTCCTACAAGCCACCTATCACTTTCTTTCTCTGGTACCTAAGCTTTGGTCTGACTTCCAACCATCCAGTGGGTGCAGCGTGTAACGGGGTTACACGTGACCGTAACAGGGTTACTTGGATTGGTGTATTTACACCAATGAGCACGGTGGTTTTCAACCACGTGCTGTGTTCGTAATTACGGACACCTGCATGACAGGTAAAAAGGATGCAAATCTTTTTTGCTGAGCCAAGTGGCTCTCAGCCATCGGCTTTGCCTTTTGGTGTGTTTGTCTAAGCTTTAGCATGTAGGGAGACACAAAGGGAGAAAACACACACAATATAAACAGTTCTACACTTACATCGTTTTGCTCAAGTTTCTATCTGCGGACATAGTAACTAGGAGTTACTGGGTATGGAGTGCCGCGTTGTTAACGCTTCCTCGCAAGGTGCTGTGACCCCCGTCACATAAACCGCGGCGACAAAACCGGGACGAGGGCCACATCTCCAAAATGGCGAGCCCACACTCGTGCAAGCTGACGTTGTTCCGATAGAAGTTGGCTGAGGTTGACGAAGAACACGTTGAAGGCATGCAGTGGCTTTGAACTCCGACAGTGGTTGGCCAGATGGTTGTTGGCTTGGTCAGAGAGGTTGGAAGTGTTTTGGAAGGTTCCTGCTCTGCATCGTTTGCTTAGTTGGCCATCCGGCGCTGAGGTTGATCATTCCACACAGAGGGACGCGCCAATTTGACATGGTTGAGGTGGTTGTGGTTAGCGTTGGCCGCGGTCAACTTCTACAGCCCGTTTTTTTCGATAACGTATATAAGAAGGGACACACACATGAGTCGCCGCCGGTCGACGTCTTGTTGAGTTTTGGTTTGTTAAAATATTACATGCGTACTTGGCGTTGCCGGAGTTGTTCTTCTGGGCGTTGTTGTTCTTTACGTAGATTCGGAATATGCAGCAGACTGCGAGCGATGTGCATCTAGCATGAGCCAACCACAGAGATTCAAACTCATGAACGGCGAGGCTTTCTTGCATGTTGTAGAAGTTGCCATAGACGGAGTTTGTCGGATCCAGATCTGTGGTGAGCTCAGCTATGAGAAGACCTAGCTCTCATGCAGCGCCGAGGTTGCCAGCATCTAGAGGTTTCAGAGCGCTGTTCCCCAATGAGTTGATGTCTGCCGTGATGGCGAATTCGACAGTGAGTTACAGTGAACGAAGACATGTATATCACCCCGTGCTTCACTCTCATATCCAAACGTTCAACAAATAGGATCATCTAAATATGAGGTAGTTTGGCTTCAAGTACGAGCGAATGGATCCGCGGTGCTTACATGCGAGGAATTGCGAGACGCCTCACAGGATTCCTGATCCGACCAGACTGAATGCTTGGTCGAAGACGCAGCGTAACCCGGGGGAGTAATGAATGACGGTGCCCTCCGAGGTTAGAAAGGTTGCGTCAAGTTTAAATTAGCTCTCGACGTTCGCTCTGCTCAGAACGTCTAATCTTGACCTTTGCTGTGCTCGGGAACTTTCGAAGTGAGCCTCAAGTTGCTCTCGGTAGGCTCCTCTCCATGTCGCTCACTCGCCCCTGGATCCAAACTGCCTGGTTCGCGCGACTCCTCGAGCTCGGCGACCTTCGAGCTCGTTGCTCTGGAACTTGCCTTGGCGTGCCAAGTTGCTTCCTCAACGGCACTCTGCTCCCAACAGATTGTCCGTGCTCTGACCGGTGCCAGCAATATCTGCCGATCTTACAGCAGCTTGAGGTATATCTGTCGCGTTGACCCGATGTGTTTGTTCCCAAGTCTAACTCATGCATTAAGCCTCCTTGCGAACTGTTTTGGTCTGACCTGGTAACGTCTAAATATGACATATATTGAGTGTAAACTAAAATTTAGTAATAATATTACTAAATTTTATAGTATAAGTCCCCAAAGTTCGATTTTATAATGTACTTGCGAACTTACCAGTTTTCTCAATCAATGTACTTAAATCCATAAATTATCGTCGGTCTGGTGAAAAACTAAGTACATATGTACATATTTATTGAAATTGCTCCCGCCTGAGCATGCTGATTGGTTTATAAACACATGCGTGTTTTATGTTTATGCAGCTAGTTTTAACTCTAGCGTATACTAACGAACAGACAAAAGGATAATCTATCACTTTATGAATACGATAAACAGGCACGCTTGCCTGAAACTTTCAAATTGAAAGCGTTTACCAAGCGATACACAGGCAAGGTGACTTAGCACCTGATCAATGCTATTAGGGGTTCTCAAGTTTGGCAGCAAGCGGCAGCAGCAAGTGCACAAGTGTCTTTATTTTATCCAATCATCAAGAGTGCAATTTGAGACCCCCTCAGCATCAATCGGCAGCAGCAAATGCCTCGCACGTCGGTCCGAGAGCAGCACTTGACTGCGTACAGCTCACTTCTTGCCTACCGCTTGCGAGCTCGAGCTGCACGGATCTCGCACGATGTGGAAGATGAAGCCGAGGACGTCATGGACGATCTCTTGATCGCCCGCCAGTACCACATTGCCACGTCGCGCTATCTGAGCTCGCGAGTGTGTGCACGGCGAGTTTTTCAATTCGCGTGGTTCGTAGAAGAGTGCGGAGACCGCGAGTTTCTGCGCGCCTTCAGAATTGAGCGCGGCTCGTTCTATCGCCTCGCGAGCGTTGTTGCGTCGCATTGGTTCTTTGCAGAGGTGTTGTCGAGCAAACGTAGAACAGCCCCGGCCGCGTGCCAGCTTTTAGTGTTCTCGAGGTTCATCGGGACGCATGGATCGGATTTTGTGTTGAAAGTCTGAGCGTGCAGTTTGGCATTTTGTCAGGGTCGTGCTACAACTGCATCCAGCGAATCGCAACCGGGCTGCACGACATGTACGCCACCGTTGTTCCGTGGCTACGTGAGCAAGAACGTGAAGTGACAGTAGAACGCATGCATGCCACATATAGCTTTCCGAGCTGCGTAGGGCTCATGGATGGCACGTTGCTACCACTTGAGTTCAAACCCAAGCCCAACGAGGAAGACTACTACACGCGAAAAGGGTCGTACGCGCTAAACGCACTCGTTTGCTGCGACGGTCGCGTATGTGTGATGTACGTGTTCGCCGGGTGGCCGGACTCCACACACGATAACCGAGTTTGGACGAACACGAAGCTCAATCAATCCTCGAGCACCCACTTCTCGCATGGGCAGTACCTACTCGGCGACTCGGCGCTTTGCGCAAGCTGTCACGTGGTGCCGCCGTCCAAGAAGTTGCCGGAGTCGTTACTGCGACGCGACACAGAGTTTTTCAACCCGAAGGTCGCGAAAACCCGCGTTCGTGTGGAGCACTGTATTGGGCTGATCAAGGCCCGTTTTCAGCACCTCAAAGGCATCCGAGCCGTGATCAGCTCGCGGCGAGATCTTGCAAGGGCGATTCGGCTCTTTCTCTGCGGTGTGGTGTTGCACAACCTCCTCCTCGATGACCCGATTCCAGCGGAGATTGCGGAGGAGCTGACGCAGAGCGGACTCTGAAGGCGACATGTACTGAAAGTGAGCGAGACGATGGAGATAGCACCACGCAAGATCGTGAGCTTGAGGATCGGAGAACTCAAGTGTTCCACTACGTCATTGAGCAAGGTGGTAGATTCTAGTTTGTAGTACTCAATGGAAACAAGGTGTCAATCTCGCCCTCCGGTACACCCTCATCACAAAGGTGCTTTCTCGTTTGTGCAATCGTAGTTTTGAGCAGCACCTCCTCACGCTTTGTCGCGATGTCTTCCTTTAGTACCTGGGCCTGTAGGAGAAGCACACGACACTTTGTCTCCTCCTCTGCACAAGTCACTCTTCTGGCCTCGAGCATGGTGGAGTGCTCGAATTGCTGGCGTTGAAGATCGAGTTTCTCTTCGTGCATCTTCTCTCTACTTGCTTGCTCTTGCTGCCTTGTGTGCCGTATGGTCTAGTTCAGGTCGCTCCATTCTGACAGCGAGCTGGACATGCTTGAGTTGCGATCCCGAATACCTGCTCATGCCGCTCACAAGTCGCTGGCGCTTCTGATGCTCCTGCTTGCCAAACCCGTCGCGCTCCTCCGCGCTTGCGTCGTTCTCGCTCGGTATACATGCTTCGAAGACGTCGTCGTCGTACATGGCTGCGTCTTTGTTCGTGATGAGCGGCCTCGTGAATGGTCTGTCGCCCATGACGTCTTTCAGGACACTGCAGTGAGGACAGCGCTTCTCAATGGCTTCTTGGAGAGAAGTCTCGTTCGTGACGCCCGCCCCCGTGTTCTTTAGGAAGTCGACAGCTTCGCGAAAGCTTTGCTCGAGCTGACCAATCTTTGTAACGATGTCCTTTGGTTTGCGAACATGTTGAATGCCGCTTTCGTGTATGCGAGTGGCGACAGAGCCACCAACACTGACTTCGTTTCACCGCTCTGCTTGTCCCCTCCACGCCACTTGTTGTAGTTGCCTTCGGTAGTGAGCCAGTCCAAGAGGACACTGAACGAGCTTGTAGAGCCGCCTGGCCGTCGGTGATCCACAATGCTCGGCGCGGACGCGGCGCAACCTTTGGTGCAGCGGTTTGGTCTGCTGGAGAGGGGTTCACTGCGGTGACACCGCCACCTGTGTTGTCGTTTTGGTTCATCTTGCTGCTGCCACTCTCGAACTGCCACGAATTCGAGGCAGCTCCGGTGCATTCGGCAGCAAGTAAAACAGCATATTTTCAGCCAATCACAGCAAAAACAGATGAGCGGCCGTCTTGCTGCTGCCAATCTTGAGAACCCCTAATGCTTTCAAGCAAGATTAAAATCACTTCTGCGTGCGCTTTGCTTTTGCCGATTTGTGGATTTTTGGCTTGTCAAGTGTACTTTTGATCATCAAGTGCTTTGCATTCTGTACCTCAAAGCTGGCGCTGACAGCTGACACGAGAAGCGCAGCACACCAACATGACTCGAATGAATCATAACTGTAACTCAATTGAAGAAGTGTGTATCTGTACTGGCGGAATCAGCGATCCAAACAACGTTATTGATACCGACCCTTACTTCATCGAGCTGATGCTCTCGCGGGCAATGATGCCCTCCTTGCCGTCAATGTCGTCGCTGTCGTTCGACGTCGCCTGGAAGCCAAAGTTCATCTTCTTCATCACGACCACGAACGCGATCGTGTTCAGCAAGCTGACGCCGCAGATCGTGAAGAACATGTACTCGATGTTCCCCTCGTTCAGGTCGTCCGTCACGTACGGCTTGAACATGATCGTGAACACCGACGTCATGATGCTGCCCATGCAAATCATGAGCAGGTTCACCGCCTGGGACGAACTCTTGAGCGAAAGCGGCACGGACGAGTAGAACACGTCGTACGCCGTCACGTTGATCAAGCACTCGCCGAGCGCCACGAAGACGTAGTTCGGGATCGCACCGACCCAGTACATGTGGTTCATCGGCTGCTCGCCACCATTGTCGAGGATGGGACCGCCGTCCGGGCCCACGAGCGGGTCCGAGTTCCGGCGCAAGATCTCAAAGATGCCCGACCAGCCCACGCCGATCGTCGCGAGGATGAGGCCCGACAGGACGCGGCCAAACTGCGTTGGGGGCTTGCCATAGTGCTTCGTAAACGCCGGGTACACCATTGTCTCAAGGACTGGGATACAGATCACAATCACGAGCGGGTCAAAGACACCGAGCATTGCGCCAGGGACCTGGTCCGACTCGGGGTCGCTCGTGTCAAGGCGCAAGTCGCACTGCTGCGTGATCGCTTGGAAGTTGGCGTCTGTCTGGTCGTACGTGCAGTGCCAAATGATCGTGAACGCTGCAAACGGCAGCACGCGCACGAGGCGGCGGTAGCCGTCGACGCGCTCGTCGTCAAAGCTCCCGCCACGCGAGATCTTGGACGCTTCTAGGAACGACGTGTCGAGCCCAACATAGATCCAGCCGACAATGCCAATGAGACAGAACCCGCCAGCAACATACGAGAAGATCTCGCCAGTCGGGTCTTTGCTCGCTGTGAACGCTGCGATGATGTTCACAAAGAACGAAATGAAGAAACACACGGTGCTCCAGAGCAGAACCGCGCCGCTGGTGGTCAAGCCGGCGTTGTTCAGGACGAGCCGCACGAAGCCCGAGAGCGCCTTGTCTGTCGGCGCCATGTGCACGTAGCGCGGGTAACCAATGAGGAGAATGCCGATCGCAAAGAACATGACGACCGCGCAGATGAGGAAGACTGCAAAGTAGCCATACTCTTTCGGGATCAAACTCGACCCGTCGACCGAGAGCGTCGAAAAGTAGCCGTACGAGACGCACGCGCCAGCATTGATGCAGAAGTAAAAGTACGAGAAAAACGTCTTTTTCTGCGCCACTTCGTTCTCGTCGTTCGGGTCGAACTGGTCCGCGCCGAGGGTGATGACGTTCGACTTGATGGCACCAGTTCCGATACCAATGCCGACAAAGAGGCCGATGACAAAGAGCGGGTTCACTAAGTCCTTGTTCGTCATAACATCGGGGTATGCCGAAATTGCGACCATGAAGTCACCCACACAGTACCACACGCCGAACGTGAGGATCGTGCGGAAGCGACCCCAGCGCTCGTCAGCGAGGTAGGCGCCAAAGATCGGCGACATGTAGCAGACCGACGTCCATGTGGACTTGAGCGCCGACGCCTTTACGTTGCTCCAGCCGATCTTGCGCATAAAGTTCCGCAGTCCCTGGTTGATGCCGTAGTAACTCAAGCGCTCCGCGAGCTCCATGACGAGGATGAAGAGCGTCACCTGGATGAGCACGTTCCTGTACTTGCGCGTCCGTTGGTCCCAGACCGTCGCGTACGGCGCAGCGCCGCCCGGCGTGCCGGAGGGCGACTTGATTGGCGACTCCATCGTAACGACAGTGGGGTCGAGTCGAGAGGCTTCTGGAGTCGTCTGCGGTCGAGCGGAGATTGAGAAGTGAGCGGCGCTGGTCGGGAAAGCGGAGTGTGAGGGGAGCGACCAACTACGGGAAAGCCGTGTGTGTGTGTGCGTTGTAGGCTGGAGGAGGTCTCTCTCAAAGAGAACAAGCGTGGGAGACCGCAGGATTAATTCGTCTGTTCAACGAAGGAGTGCCCTATCAAACGCGCGGATGAGTGGCCACGCGCCGTCATCCCGTGTCTCTGTGTGCGAGGCGATAGTGGGTAGATGGCGAAGAAACCGAGGGAGGCAACGAATAGAGCTGGATCGCGGCTCGTCCGCGCGTCAGTGAAAAGAAAGAACGCCGAACCAGAGTGCATGCGGTCTTCATGGCTGCGTCGAGACTCGAGCATACTGAAAGCAAGTACGTGAGGATGCGCGGGCGACGACGAACGAAAGTGGGTGAGGAGCACGACGATGCGTTCCGCTTCAAAGTGTAGGTTTCTTTTCGCGATGCTTAGTAATTGATGCTCGACAGCTCTTTAAACGCAGCTTGGCTTGGTACAACTGCGCCGGCATGCTGCAGTGAAGAAACTTGCGCAGACGTCTTCCTCGCATTCGCTCCACTCGACAAGAGCTTTCTTTGTGTAAACAAAGCCGTCCTGCATGCGAGCGCATGCCGCATGACCGCGCTGCTGAAGTCAATCAATCACTCGTTCGTTCACGTCGACAGGTGTGCAACGCCGGGCCGCGATGTTTTCCGGCTCTTTTTCAGAATGGCCGTCTCAGCTGCTAAAAATGCCACTCAGCAAGCTCTTCGTATCGTAGTGACATAAGTAAGGTAGTAAATGCTCAATACCAAAGTCGAGTGTTTACAGTCTTGTGCTCTGAATGTGAACATTGAATGTGACCTCGCTGTTGCGTGAAAGCCCTTTCGTTTGATGTCCAGCACTACCATACACGATTTCTGTTTCTGGATGATACATCGCTGTATCAAAGCTTTGCGCTGCTGAGCTCGAACACTTCAAGCATTCAGTCGTCTGTCTTGAGCGCGGACAGCGCGCACAGATGTGCTTGAGCGCAGCGCACCGTGAGAAGTGGACGATTTTCGTCCGTCGCACGAAAAAGAATAAAATTGCAGATCTGAAAAAAAAGGTTTCATAAAAATCAGACATCGCAGCGTTGTAGAATTGCTAATCCAAATTAAAATGCCATCGAATCAGAGGTCGGAATTCTGATGCGTCACTTTTTCAAGGCAGTTTCTCGCGTTTGATTTGCTAGCCAATTTCTTTTTTCCACGAATCTGAATCGACTCATTTCTTTAGTCGCTTGGATTGGCTGAAATATTTCTATATCATGTTTGTGTTGAAAAAGGTCATTGAAGTGAGCTGCTCGATTGTGTCGCTGTTGCGGTTCAAGACGACTCCTCCCATCACGCTGGGCTGCATCCTTTCGCGTCTCGAACAAGACCATTGATTCATTCCTCCTGAAAAGGGGCTTTGTGGTGGTGTGGGTGTATGTCCGCACAGACCTGTGGACTTGCCCAGCACACTGCGGTCAAAACTCGAGCGCACCTGATGGCTGGCCATACCGCCTTGCGTCAAGTTCGCACACACCTCGTTTCTGCTGTCCGCCGACGCATCCCCGTCGATATTGCGCTCTCGAGCTCGGCTCGATCGCTGACAACTGCGCGTTGCTTGCTTGTTAGCACTTTCGTCGCTTTCACTTCGTGTCTGCGTTCGCACCATAGGTATAGTTCGTGTGGAGCTGTCATTATTGGTGGCAAAATTCCTTTTTTCGCTCTCTGTTGCCAACTTTGTGTGTGCGTCAGCGATTCGCTGATGCGTGACTGACAGCGAGCAGATGAGATCGATGGCTGCTCGTGTCCTTGATCGCTCGCGGCACAGCAAGCAAGCGAGTCAGCGTGACCAAGCGAAGTGTTTGTGATCATCACTTCTCTACAGAACGACTGAATGGACGATTGCTGCTTCTCGTCAGCTCACTGCATTGCTCTGATGTGTGCTCGCGAAATCCCAGTGCAACGATAAGCGAGCGTCGATCCCGCAAACGCTCTTGGACTTCGTGTGACACATCCAGGAAAGCGGCCGTGCGTCAATGCGCTCGTGTTCGTGAAGTGCCGTCCAAACAAGCGAGTGCCGAGCGCGATATCGCCTTCGCTGCGATAACCGATCTCTCTGTGAGCGACTTGCCAACTTATCAAGCACTCATCAAGCAGGTACTCACACACACCGCACTGCAGGTTGCTCCAGCTAGAAGGGTATTGTGAAGTGTGAAGTGGCAGCTTTCACTCGAGCCGCTGGCTGCCAGCTTCAACGTGTTTCTCGCGCTCTCACGCACACGACTCACCCTCGTTCAGCTTTTGCAAGCAAGTTTCGCTGGTGTAACGTGACTCGAGAGCGTGATTTGCACTGTTGTAGCATCCAGGAGAGCGTCAAACACATTGACTTCCAGACAGCAGTGGCAATACTAGTACAGTGCACAGTACTTGCGGCATTCCAACAACAGCTGATTGACGTGGCTGAGATTGTTGCTCAGGCGGTGGCGCTCAAAGCGACATCGGTTCTCACTGTGAACTGCCAAGCAAGCGACCACCCGATTGGGGCGTCTGACCCGGCGCAAAACAGCTCTGGTGGTGCCAACGGCGCTCTCCCACGATGGTGAGTGCGTTGCGCTTGCGTTCGGAGCCACGGCTGATTCGCCACTGTGTGCAGACGAACGCGTCGTGTCGTTACGAACCAGAGCTACACACGGGCATTCCCCAGGTCCGACTCGGTCGTCATGCCATGTGGAGAAGAATGACAGAACAGAGAGGGCGTCATAAAATTACTACAGTAATGCCATATTATTCTGGCAAATTTTTGCAGCACATTATGACGCACCATAATACATTGTATTTATGGTGCGTGTCCAAAACAATCCACAACGTATAATTTCCATTTATGGAAATTATGCTACATAAAATATGCATGTATTGTACATTGTACAATTGTTTTGACAATATTATTGCCAATACAATCCAACTTATCAGGTGAAACCCCGGGGTCGGAGTCGGAATCCGTTCAGGCGCTACTGTTGTAAAGTACTACTCCACTTAGTCCGTAGTTTGTGCTCAGTATGAGTTCGCAGGACGTGCTGCGTAGTGTGGTGCTACAGTAGATGTGGCATTGAACAGAATGTGGTGCCAACGCGCGACACGATGTTCAGAAACTGTTGTCGCTGCTGCTGCTGGCGAGTTTCAGACGAGTGAAGAGCACATCTGAATCAAGTTTTGCTCTTGCTCGTGTTGGAAGGCGTTCTTCGCTTGGGAAAACGAACAGTGATGTTGTCTTTCTCTCACACGCGCTCACGCTTGCGGCTCTCGAGCTATTTCAGCCACTCGTTCTCTCACATATAAACATGCTGTGAACGCGCCTATCTCCGTCTGCGATGTACCTTGCGTTATAACACTCCTCCGACTCGCTGGCGGACGGCTTGCGGATGCCGAGGCACGTGCGATGCTCGTCTAGCTTAACGATAGAAACGGTCTCTGTCATGATGTCGGCCACGTTTGCCACCGAGGCGATATACGTTGGTATCACCGCATTTGACGAGACACGCTGACGCACGAACTGAACGCGCACATCGACGTGCTTGGCGAGGGTCGATGTGGCCTCGCTCTCCAGCTGCTTGATCGCGGCCTGACTGTCTATTTTGAGCTGCGCCGGCACCTCGATGTCGATCTGCAACTCCTTCAACAGTTCACCGACGCCGAGCATATCACGAACGCCGAAAGAGGCTGCGACGAACCTGCTTCGGCAGTCGGCAGTGCCACACCGGTTTGCTACTTGCTGCTTCATTCCACAGCCGCGCCGTTCAGCAACAACAACACCCCACTGACCGAGCAGCGCGTCTGCTTGTCCCCGGCGAAATCAGAGTCGGTGTAGCACGACAAGAGCACCTTGAGGATTTCGTGCTTGCGAGGTCCGTGTAAAGCTTGAGCTCGGCGGTGCCAGCCAGGTACCGCGCAATTTCCTTTGCCAACTTGTAATCCTCCAGCATCAGCACGTGCGTCCTTCGTGACGTTCGGTGCTCCGCGAACGCTATGCCCAGTCGTGTGCAAGGCTCCACCACAGTAGACTGCCGATTAGCGACTAGAAACTCTCCACTGTGGTCGTATCCGAGGCTCTCGGTACATTGTTGTACAGTGGCTGCTGCGCAATCTGGTCGTGACCGATGTGGTCGCCAATTAAAGCGCGGGCAGCATTGGCTTGCAAAAACCCGTGCTTCTACAGGAGTTCGACGATAGTGGCTTCCTAGTCCGATGAGCGATCGCGCGTCGGCTCATAGCCAAAGCGCATGAACTTGGACACTATAGCGAGACCCTTGACGCCAAGTGACTTTATGTCGCGGCAGAAGCCGTCAGTCTGTGACCCCGATGTGGCCGTGACTAGCGAGCCGTCGACGTAGCAGCTGACCAGCGTGGTTCCGGTGTCGTCAATATTGAAGTACAGGCATCTATCAGTCGAGCGCTAGCAAAAGTCAAAAGAGAGCAGCGACTCGTGCAGAAGCTGCTGCCACAGCCTCCCCGCCTGCTTCAAGTTATACAAGCTGCGGTGGTGTGAGACGGCGACGCAGCTTGGGTCGCTCACCGAGCTCTTTGTGCTGCTCCTCCGACATTGTCATTCCTTGGGGGACGCGCGGGAAGATGTCGACGCCGTCCACCTTTGGCGCCTTCATGTACGCACTTGGAACGTCAAAGTGGGGCGCGAATACATGTCAGAAGTGCGCGATGGGGAAGATCATCTTTCCACTCGACATGCCGAGCACTGTGGCGAAGGTCAGCAAGTAGGTGACACCAAAACGTGATTGTTGCCGCTCACGACAAGTCGTGCCTTGTAGCGCTCAATGCCGCCATCGCCGTTCCGCTTCTTCTTCAACATCCACTTACTGTGCAAAGTGAACATCCACGACTCCAACTTGACGATCTTCCATATCTGGTATGACGCCAGCGACTGCAACCTCACTTTCTTCGCGATAACCCAGAACGCCTTGTCCTCGCTGCGAGCCGCTTCGGGGTAGTCCCGCGGATGAGGGAATGCGTTGAAATCAGCTGGCACGCTCGTCAACGCAGCCATGGTGAGCTTGACTGCGCTCGCACGGTCGCCTCGCCTTCGCCCTCGCGGTCGCGCGTCGCACTTCAGACTCTTGTCAGTGTCGGGACTTCTTCATAACACGCAATGACCGTCGCATTGTCTCGTTTGGTACCCGTACCGCTATGCTCGCCCGAGGCGACTCGCGCGTGACAGTTTGTCGTTGAGCACCCTCAACCAGCGGGGTCGCTTCGCGATTGGCACGCGTCTTCTCCCGGGCTTGCGCGAGCTCCTCAAGTTGGTCTTCTTCCACGAGTGCCATAACACGCAGGAATTCCGCGTTCGCGTCATAGGGCAGGGTCTCGATGTTCGCGGCGTGGCGACCCCCGGCCAGGCTATTTGAGATTCGATTTTATTACATTTCGTAGGAAAGTGTGTACCACATTAGGATCAGATTAAGAGATTACTAGTTTTGGTAGGCCGCCCCTATTAAGTTGGGGGAGGCCTTTTGAGGGCCAGCCCCATGGCCAGCCCAACAATACAGGTCCCTTTTGCCCTCAATATCTCAAGACCGCCCCCTCTCTTCGCTTCCCCCCGGATCCGCCTCGGCCCAAGATAGGTACCGCAGTCCTTTGCTTCTAAAGAGCCCTGATATAAAAAAACAGCTGTGATCGAGATGGAACAGAAATGTGCAAAAAACAAAAGTGACCAGTCACTCAATTGACCGGTCGTCATCTGAGCAAACAGAATTTCCTGCGAGATGAAGCGACTCCAGCACATCGACAAGCTCGCTCTCAACCGCGACCACCTCGGGACAGAAGCCCGCACGCCTGAAGCCAGCTTGAACAATCTCGGGGGACAGATTTCCAAGCTGTCCTCACCCACTCGCACAGCTGCGACCGACTTGGTGGTGTGAGCTTGAACGGTTTTGAGAAGTCTCGTCGCGTGAACTGCTCACGCAGGTTTAACACCCATGCAGCTCGCAAGTTTGCCTTGAGCAGTTGGTTCCATGATATGTCTGCAGGTTGTGAGACAGATGTGGGACTGGTTGGCACGCGAAAAAGCTCGACATTGATGCTCGCAGCGAAGTCGACAACGCCTTGAGTCCAATGCCATGAAAAGTCGTCCCTGAGCAGCTGCTCAGGGATGGACATGTCTGCACGGGTCGCAAAATGAAATCGGATAAACTCCACAGATAGCATTCCGTCCCACCACTCTGGTACACAGGCAGTAACAACGCTGGTGTCAATACCGGTACACTGATACTCTGTCACACATATCACAAAACATGAACCTTTTGAGTACCTTTTGCATTTGCGTAGAATCGAACTTCGTTTTGGAGCTTCTCCATGTCGCGCCACAGCACACGCCCAAAGCCATGTCGTTCGCGCGTATTCTCGACTTGCTGTTCGTGGGTCTTTGCTGGCTGTGTTTTGAATACCAGGAATGGAGTACGCTTGGTGCCGCTAGAGTCGCCAAGAAGCATGAGTGTGGCACGGTCCTTTGTCCTAACGCCACAACGCACCCACACAGTCTTTGTGCATTTATTGTCGATAGTGAGTCTTGGAAGATACTCAAAGAACCGCTGCTCCCAGTAAACGCAGCACAGTCACTGCTTAGCACTTGTAACTGTAAGCACACGCACGCACACACGCAGCAATACCGGTACTTACCTGTTTGGTTTGCGTTCCATACTCGCTCAACACCAAACCGAGCCTTCGCTTCCAGCACAACAGCAGCAAAGTCGGCAGCAGTAGCAGCAAGGTCCGCAGGCACGATTTGGCCATGTCTTGTCCGTGCGCGCAGCGAAAAGCGGTGGCGCTCCAGGAAGCGGCGTTGACGCCACCACGATGCCTGGAAGGCGTAACACCACTCGATGCTGCGATGTCTCTAGCGCGGATGGCGAGCATTGACGCCGACACCGGCACACCATCTGCACATAATCCGTTCACCTACGACTCTAAATCTGCTTCGTCATTAGTGCCAGTGCGACCGTGGCGCCTTGCGGTCGCGCTTTCTTGCGTACCGCGTCTTTTTTTGTGGTGCAAATTTTACGAAGCCCCTCTTCATCCCGCATCCACACGCCAACCAGCTTGCGGCGACCTGCCGTCGCTTCACGCGAGAAAGACGGGTAGAAGTACGCTACCGCGCCAGTCACATCTCTGGTCGTCTTGACACGCTCCACCACCTCTAAGCGCTCTTTAGCAGCAAACGCTTGCCGTTTTCCCATCGCTTTTGCATGCGTCGGGAAGTGAGCGAGGGACTGGAAAGGAGGGAGAGAGTCAGTGGATTTAATATGCGGCAATGGCCACTGTTGTCACATTTGTTCTCGTGATTGGCTGATTATAGACGGATTTTATAAGCAACGGAGGTTTTGAGCGAAGGACTGCGGTATCCCAAGTGGTGTGTGCGTGTTGGTAGCTTGTTTGGCAGTGTGTCCCCAGGGTGCCAGTCTGAGAGCGTGCTAGTGTGACTGAGTACGTTAAGCGGCTGCGAAGCCTAAATATATCGGTGCCCTGGTAACCCCAGGCCGGTAATCCGTGTGTCCCATACACGTGCGTTTCCTTCCATCCCCGAGGGTATACGTACGGAGTTCCATATTGAGAAGAGTGAAGGAGTGAAAGGAAGAGTAATGAGGAGGGGGTGCTGAGTTGCTGGTGCCCAAGAACATTCATTTGCGTGCCAAGTGTGCGAGGAGCTGACGAGTCTGTCCTTCCGTGCTACCGCGAGTGAGATCTGCCCGTGCACAATTTGCCGGGTATCGATCAAGGGTCCGTCTGTGCCCCAGGGCCAAGTGTCGACAAAGAGTCTGTCGGAGGCAGGGGCCCTTCGGCATCAACGTGTGTAAAGCCCCAACCGGGTCCCCAGGATCCATAGACTTTGTGTGTGCGCATACGTGTGTGTGTGACCCAAGGTCGCGCGAGCGAGTGGAGTCTCAAAAAACTGAGTGGTGGTGTGGTAAACTGTTGGCTTTGCCGTCCAAGTAACCCCCAGCTGCAAAGGACCCAAGGGACACAAGTGAGGTACTGACCAAGCGTGGAGGAGTCTACCTCGCGACTCTCTCCCGCTCCCTAAGGACATCTCGTCCGCAAGATTTGGCGACCCACATCATCACAAATTGAATTCCTTATCGGTGGAAACCGGCACCAAGCCCCTTGTACGCTTCCGCCCCATTAAACTGAGTAATTGTGAGCTAGCCGCCCGCCGCGCTCGGCGCCCACGTGACGTCCGGGTTCGGCATTGGGACGTGATGCCTGCCGTGAACTGATCTCACTGTCGCTCCGCTGACTGCGCGTGCTGACGCACACCGTAGCTGCCATTGCTGGGGCGCCACTGCCATGTTGCCCTTGCTCGCTCAATGGGCGGTTCTGCTCCTCCAGCTTCCAAGCCGCGGCATCGCTGCAGGCACCGCTCCTGAGCGTGCAGTGCTTGCTGCAGGTTGCCGGGCTCATCGGGCAGCCCAGTATTGTAGCGCATCTGCGCCTGGGCCTTGTAATTGCCGCTTCTTCTAGAGAAGAAGCGAGGAACGTGCCCGCCAGCTGTGTATCACTCCACCGAACTCACTCACTTGCAGTGCCTCCGTTGCTCCAAACGCATGCCCGCACTCGTTGTGCCTTGCGGCGCACCAAAGTGTGGTTAAAGGGGGAGGCTGCTCCAAGCTGACCCGTACTGATGTCTCCACGTCTCGCGCGATCCTCACGGGTCGAAAGACGGATCGACAGCTCGGCGAGCACGTCCAAGATGCTCGAGCTGAGATCATTCGGTAGTGACTGTGCGTCTTGCGCCGCACCGCTCTCGTGGGTGACGAAAGGAGGCAGCGCCTGGGCATCGACAGGCGGCGCTCCTCCGGCAGTATGTCGCTTGGGCTTATAACCTGTCGGAAGGTGTTCAGCGCTTGGGAAAACGAACAGTGAGTTGTGCTTCTCTCACGCTCTCACGCTTGCGACTCTCAGTCGTTCTCTTACATGAAAAGATGCAATGAACGGCGCCCATCCCCGCCGTCTGTGATACACTTTGCGTGTCAACAGCTCGCTCGATGCTCATATGATTCAGATGGTGCTAGATGTGCTGGGGGCTGCCGCCAGACCAAGCTAACTAACTTCCTTCGGGTCGACTTCGGAGATCGCAAGTCCACGCAGCTGACCGACCCATACATTATTGACCATACGTTATTGATCATGTGCTGGCTCGGCACCATACATTATTGCAAATTCAGTATTGAATTATGCTGACATCTATATTATTTTTAGGAAGACTCGACGAAACCGGAACCAACTGGTGGGAAGTGACTGAGGTGGTAGTTTACACTGGTTGTTTACGGTATTTTACGGTACTAGCAGACTCGCTTTATCACTATTGATTGTCGCCCCCATATCGTACACACTTCGACAGCTAGGGCGTTCGGAGCGAGCTCCGACAGCTAGGATCGAGGAGGGGTGTGTAAGAAGGGAAATATGAATTCTAGACCGTGTTGCGTTCTCCGCTCGGTAAACGGAGGTCGCTGGGCCCGCCTGCGCAGATCACGGGGGCTCCGCCTCCTCTCTGCTTGCTGCGCTCGCTCGGGGCGGCGGCTGCGGCGGCTGGCCCACCCCGTGTCTGCTTCGGCTACGCGACCTCCGTTTCCTCGCTATACTTTTTTTATATCTGGTGTACGACACACTAAATTAGGTCACTTGATATTAACATGTAGAGAGACCTAGCTGTCGGAGAGTTGATGATATTCAACCTTAAGTCAAAATGGCTCTGAAGACAGGGGCAATACTTCCTTAATAGCGATAGGGTAAAAATCGTCCCAACTATCTTATGTGTGGCTCGCAATGCATTATAAAAAAGGGACAATGTGTTAAAATTAATAACGGTCAATAATAGTTTTTAAAAATCAACCAATCATAGTCTAGCATTTAGCATTTTAGCATTTTTTTTATTTTAGATCAAGTTTGCTTCCTCGAGATTGCATACAGATAACGACGAAAAAACACGCCCACACACAAAACACGCCCACACCATTTTTTGCTAGACGGCAAAAATAAATAATTTTGGCCAATCAAATCTGTTTGTTGTTCATTGGTGCCGAAAAAAGATCGGCAGACCAATTTAGCACGACAATGGAGCCAATGACGACGACAACGACGACCGCAGCACCCGTACACCATCTAGCGGAAGCTGTAGTTGGTGGGCATGGTGCAAGAGCACGGTGCGCGCGCAGCCGAGCGCGAGACAGGAATCTCGCGTCGGACGATCCGAGCCTGGGTCTCCAACGCTGACAAGCTGCGCGCGCACACGGGGAGCA
>JAASFJ010000330.1:0-26190 GCA_023333755.1 Globisporangium uncinulatum
GACGTCCCAGGTGTGCCCGAAAAGAGTGTTGGTAGACGGCCAGCTACACTGTCCATCGACCCTTCAGCTCCGAAGGACCAAAAGGGAACGCTTTGTGAGGTACTGACCAACCGAGCCTAGAGGAAGAACCCAACCCGTGGCTCTCTCCCCTTGGCTCCCTGAGAACGCGTGCCACTTCATCACATTGACCTTTCTAGTCTCGCCTCTCTCAGATTGCACAGTACTCTGACCCTTGTCTTGCTTGCGAAGATCAGGTCTGTCAACCTGTCGCTGGTCCATAAGTACATGCAAATATCGATACTAATCTTGGCACTTCCTATAATTTCTTCCAGCTCAGCTAATGAGGCGGCGGTGCTCTCGGGGTCCCTCCCGAACCAGAGCACCCTTGTCACCGGCTCCAAGAGAGCGCGGTCGACAGCGGCTTGCCAGGAGTCGGCAGCTGCAGGGCAGACGACCGCCGTATAGCGCCGCACAGCTTTGCGCAATGTAGACGGTGGCGCGCGTAGGAGCTTGGCGACAATAGACACCTTCATCCCCCTCGCACGTACGTAGAAAGCGGCGAGGGAGATGATCTCAACAGGAAGTCGAGCGTACGGACGTGGGGTGTAGCTAGGTCAAGCGCTTGAAGCAGGAGCTGTCGCTTGTGGGGAAACCGGTACTGAAACCGGTACTGAAACCGGTAAGGGGGTCGGTACGCGAATGGATGCGACCTCAGCGACTTGTTGCGGCACGCCAGAACAGTCACTGCTGCGTGGAAGGCGGAGCTCGGACCTTGCATCCTCTCGCGGCATTGGGGCCATGGTTGCGGGGGCGCTTGTGGGAGGGTTGGAGCTTGTGGAAGAGGAATCTTGAGAGCCGGGCTTGTGGGAGCTTGTGGGGAGCTTGCGGGGAAGGGGGAGCTTGACACCGAGGTCAAAATAGACTCGCGTTCAGTATGCCACATATTCTGGGCAATTCTCTGAAATGCACTGGCTAGCAATGAAGATAGCACATACCCTATTTTAGGTCATTATATAGGCATGCAAATAGCAAATGCACTATTTTAGAGCACTGGTTAGGAATGTAAATAGCAAATGCTCTATTTTAGAGAACTTGCTAGGAATATATATCGCAAATGCCCTATTTTAGGTGTACACGTATAGCTCCAACGCTCACTGTACTCCGACTCCTTTTTTAGGCAAAACGGAAATCAGTTTCGCGTTTGACTCGTTTTTTGTATGCAGCATTCATTCCGATTCCGCTCTGCCATACTTGATTGGTGCGGAATCGGAATGAATGCTTCATATAAAAAACAAGTTAAACGCGAAACTGATTTCCGTTATCGAACGAGAGAGTTTTTTCTTTGTCCGGACATTTTCTGAGTGACGCGAGGTTAGCAGCAAATACCATTTTGATATCGCCACGTCAAGTCCATCTTGCCAACCATCAGTCCACCAAGCCATTCACTGTCATCGAAGCGAAGCCGCACTTTCGTCAGCACCTGCAGCAAGCAGAAGACAGCAGCAAGCAGTCGAAGAAGGAAGTCATGACAGGCACGCAGCCTCCGCCCACCGAGCAGGAGCGGCAGCGCAAGCTGAAGCTCGCCGAGCGCGAGAAGAATGAGGTCGAGCAGCTGGAGCAGCGCATTCGCGAGCAGACGCCGGCGCGCGGCTCGCAGTTGCCAGAAGCCGCGAGCTTCGAGCTCTTCCCGCTCTCGGACGCCACACGGCGTGGACTCCAGCGCGGTAAGTTCGCCAAGCCCACGCTTATCCAGACTGGCGCCATCCCACACGCACTCGCCGGGTACGTTATTGTTGGTGTTGTGTTGTAACGAGGTGGAACGGTGGCCAATGACTCAATTCACTACCTCTCTCTATTGGATCCACTGCTGCTCTTATTGTATGTACAGCCGCGACATCCTCGCAGCTGCAAAGACCGGGTCTGGTAAAACGCTCGCGTTCCTCATTCCGATCCTCGAGAAGCTCTATCGCGCTCGCTGGGACGTTGAAGACGGACTCGGAGCGCTCGTGATCTCCCCGACACGCGAGCTCGCGCTCCAGATCTTTGAAGTGCTCCGGGTCGTGGGCAAAATGCACTCGTTCTCCGCTGGGCTCGTGATTGGCGGCAAGAACTTTCGCGAAGAGCAGCTCCGGCTCGTGCGCATGAACTTGCTCGTGTGCACACCTGGGCGGCTCTTGCAGCACATGGAGCAGACGCCGAACTTTGACGCGTCGAACTTACAGGTGCTCGTGCTCGACGAAGCCGACCGGATCCTCGACATGGGCTTCCAGCAGCAGCTCGCGTCGATCCTCGCGTACTTGCCCCCTAGTCGGCAAACCATGCTCTTCTCAGCCACACAGACCAAGTCGGTGAAAGACCTCGCGACGCTCAGTCTCCGCGAGCCTGAGTACGTGGCTGTGCACGAAAAATCGGCGCAAGCGACGCCGAGTGGCCTCGCCCAGAGCTACGTTGTGTGTGCGCTCGACCAGAAGCTCGACGTGCTCCTGTCGTTCATCAAGTCGCACTTGAAGCAGAAAGCGATCGTGTTCCTCTCGACATGTCGCCAAGTGCGGTTCGTGCACCAAGTGTTTTGCAAACTGCAGCCTGGCGTGCCGCTCTTAGCGCTCCATGGCAAGTACAAGCAAGGAAAGCGCGTCGAGATCTACTACGAGTTCCTCAACAAACCAGCCGCTGTGCTCTTTGCGACCGACATTGCTGCACGCGGCCTTGACTTCCCGCAAGTCGACTGGGTCGTCCAGCTCGATTGCCCCGAGGACACAGCGAACTACATCCACCGCGTCGGCCGCACAGCGCGGTACAACAAGCAAGGCAAAGCGCTGCTGACGCTGCTGCCGTCCGAGGCCGCTGGCATGGCGACAGCGTTCGACGACGCCAAGATTCCGATCAAAGAGATCAAGCTGAACCCAGCCAAGACGCAGAGTTGCCGCCAGAAAGTCACGTCTGTCGTCGCTGCCGACAAGGACATTAAGGCGCTGGCGCAGAAAGCAGTCATGTCGTACGTCCGCTCGGTGCACTTGCAGCCGAACCGCGCAGTGTTTGACGCTGCCGCGCTGCCAGTCGACGACTTTGCGCTCTCGTACGGACTCCCAGGGGCTCCGCGGATGGCGTTCCTCGCGAAGCTGGCGACAGAGGACCACGAAGCGATGCGAGAGGAGCTACGTGGGAAGAAGAATGTGAACCGGAAACTGCAGAACCTCAAGGACAAGATCAAGGCCGAGAAAGAGCGTCGGCGTCTCGAGAAGCAGCTTGCTGCGATCGCAAAGGACAAGGCGGCTGAGGTGCAGACGCCTGTACAAGCCAAGGCAGCAGAGAAGGAAGAGGCCGAGAGCGACGACGAAGACGACGACGACGCACTGATGGTCGTGAAGCGGCGCCACGATTGGGACAAGGACGACAAGAGCGCTGCTGCTGGTGCCGGTGCTGACAGTGATGACAGCGACGTGATCGACTTGGACGCCCCACGGAGCAGGAAGCAGCGGGCGGCCAAGAAGATCCGCGTCGACAACCACGTGTCGGCGAACCGCGTCGTGTTTGACGACGACGGGAACAGCATGAACGCGCTCGAGAAGCTCGCAGCGCAGCACGTGGACGTGGACGCAGCGTTCGCAGACGTGGAGGTCCAGTCGAAGCAGTTCCAAGCGCAGGTCGCAGCGCGACTTAAGGCCAAAGACGCAGAGGACCGGCGTCTCGAGAAGGAGCGCGTGCGTGCCAAGCACCACAAGAAGCGTATGAAAATCAAGGGCGAACGAGCCGACGACGACAGCGAAAGCGGCGACGACAACACAGGAGCGACGCTCGGTGGCGCGTCTTCGGACGAGGACATGGCGAGTGGCGGCAGCGATGACGAGAGCGACGGCGAGTCAGACGCTCAGAGCGAGGAGGACGAGAGCAGCAGCGAAGAGGAGAACAGGAAGACAGCGAACAAGAAGACAGCGAGTCGCAATGCTGTCGCGAGCCAGGAAGAGCTCGCACTGCGTCTGCTGCAGAAGAGGTGAGAGAGAGAGAGGGGAGAAGAAAGGAGGCGAGTCGAGAGCGTGACGAGCGTGTGCTGATGGAATAGACTGATGGATGGATGGATGGATGGATGGGACGCGAGGTATTCTTTGATCAGTGGCCCTGGTGTCGTGATATTTCAAGCACTTGTCAGCTGAGCACTCACTCTTTCAGCAACGCAACAGGGGCATGTCGACCGACGTCGACGACGATGCGTTCGCAGACAGCGACGTCGCGGAGGACGACGACAACGAACTGGAAATCCAAAGCGACAACGCCACGGACTCTGTTGCGTACGATGCGGACGAGTTCGACGACTACTCGGATGCGTTTGAGTCTGGGGGTGAAAACAGCAGCGCTGGAGGCAGTGGAGTCGCCACAAGCGAAGCCGTTGCATCAGCAGTCAGTGCGATTCGATTCGACAGCGAAGACCGTGTGCACGTGTTCTGGACGAAGGAGAACGAGTGGTTTGCTGGGACTGTGACTCGCGTCAGTGAAGCGGATAGGCGGACGTACTACGTCTGGTACGACGACGGGGAAGCAGCGTGGGAGGTACAAACTAGCCTGGTTTCTGTATTGAGCGCTAGAGTGCGTGTTTGGTTGTCGGTGACTCTGTGCGGCATCGTGTTCACAACGTTTCATGGCTCGGAAGCCCCCAGAGCGCATGCGGTGCGCACCAGAAGCGTTCGGCTTCGCGACACGAGGGTTCCAGCAGCTCCAGTTGCTTGTCACTCTCTCGTCTCAGCACCTCACCGACAGCACCGGCGTCGCCACGACGGCGTTCCTCCGATCCCGTGTCCTTGTCTACTGGACCGACTCTGCGTCTTGGTTCGCTGGGTTCGTCACGAGCGTCGACGCTGCAAGTCGTGCGCTGCAAGTCGAGTACGAAGACGGCGACGTGCGCTGGGAACAGGTGCAGTGGCTGCTTCGCTATCCTGGTCTACTCTGCTACTGTCGACCATCCCTCAACCGCTTCATGATCACAACTCACGCTCCTCTTCTCACTCCAGGAGCGCGACTTTACAAACATCCTCGTGCATGTGCCGACAGCGACAAGCAGTCCTGAGAGCAACGACCACGTGACAAAAGCGGCACTGCACGACCAGGCACCAGCCTCGCCACGACCACTGCAGACTCCGTCGCTGCTGCCGTCATCACCACAACCACCACCGGCACCGTCTTTGCTCCATTCAGAGCGCGTCCTCGTCCCGCGAGCGTACAAAGCGGCAATCACTGACCACTTCCGTCCGGAACGAATTCCACGCCCGTACGTGAGCGTCACGACCACGATCGGGTCCATCGTCACTGCGAGGAGTAACTACACTGAGCGGCGATACCTCCACTCGACGCTCAAGTGCACCTCGAGCCGCTCTGTTCACCACACTGACGCGCACGACTGCGAAGTGCAAACCGAGATCGCTGCGACAGGTGAGGACGAGTGTGGGGCCGTCTAGTTCGGGATCTGTCGGCATTGTGGCTGCTGATAGTGCGCTACTGCGACCTTCAATGCGACCTCAACAATGTCTACTCTCACACGCCTATCTACGCGTTCTTCTGACCGCGCACACTCTTGAGCATCTTCTTGAACGACCGACTGCTGCCTGGTCGGAGTGGAGACGCGAGCCCCGACGTCGCAGCGAGCGAAGCTCTGTCGTACTTCTCTTTCGAAGACGACACGGACGCTGCTTCCACGTCGCTGTCCACGTTCTCGTCCTGCGAGAACGCGTACCCGTGATACTGGAGCCGTGGCGCGTCATTCGACGCAGGCGTACCATGCGCACCACCACCACCAACACCACTACTCGGCGACACTGTCTGTGCGACACCTGGAGCACTCTCGATCAGCGGGTGGAGTTCGTGCTCGTGCTCCCACGCACCAAACGCGTCGTCGCGGCTCTCGACAACGTGGAACGACGCACGCGCTCGAATGTGCGGCGAGCCGTCGCTGTCCTGGCTGCCACTCGAGATGAGGCTCTCGGCCAGCGGCGACGAGCGCCGGAACGACTCGTGTGCGCTCTCGAACGACGGGAGTTGCTGGCGCAGCACCTTTGCGTAGTCTAGGACCGGAACCTGCACGTCCGGCCACATGACTGCATTATACTCGCTCGCCATGCTGCGTGGCGAGTTGGCCATGCGCAGCTTCTCGCGTTCCTGCAAGATGTGGTACGTCGACGGGAAGTTCATGCGCCGGATGATCTTCCAGAGCACGTCCCGCAGCAAGCTGAGCATGACGACGAGGAGACACAACGCCCAAAACGCAGGCAGCTGGAGTAGGAACGTCATTTCGCCCACTGCGTGTCGGAAGCGGCTCGTCGGTGACGACAGGAGCGCGCCGACGCCAAACCAGAGCGTAATCGACGCGAGGACTGTCGTCGCAAAGTACCACGTCACCATAAACGTCTCGAGCACGAGCTTCAAGTTGACGACGATCACGAGGTTCGTGAACACGACAAAGCCGAGCGTGACGAGTCCGCCTTCCAGGCCTGTCGACGACACAGTCACCGGGTGGTGCGGCGCTACGTCGTGTGTCGAGACCGACAGGTCGCCTTGGAACCCCCACGCTGAGACGAAGAAGATGACGACCGAGTGCCAGATGCCAGTGAGGATCCACGGCCAAAACACGCGACGTGCGAGCAGCACGTTCGACTGCCCGAGACTGTAGAGGTACGGGAACTTGGCCGCGCTCGCAGACGACACGTCCTGGTCAAAGACTGCAAAGAGCACGAGTGGCAGGCTAGTGTAGAGGACGTTGAAGCTCTGTGCTGCAACGTCGAGGATGAGCGGCTGCCCCGAGAAGCCGCAGAAGCAGCCGAACCAGAACGTCGTGAGCACGTACGTCACGTTCTTGTACAGCATGTAGCTCATGAGCTTCGCGACACGCCGGTACGCCCAGCGTCCATGCACAAACAGGAGCCGCTGGAGGAACCGGAACTGCCCAATCGCATAGTCCGACGAGTTGACAGCTTGCATCCCTTCTTGTCCCGAGATGCCGACGCCAACGTGCGCGGCTTGGATCATCCCGACATCGTTCGCGCCGTCGCCGATCGCGAGCGTGATGCTCTCGGGCTCAAAGTGGCGCACAAACTCGACAATGTCCGCCTTTTGCTTGGGCGACACGCGACAGCAGATCACAGACGAGCACAGTGTTGTGACTTGGTAAAAGAGCGGACGCAGGCGCGGACGGAGCGCGTGCTCGAGCGCTTTGCCGTCGATAACAAGCGCAATCGACGGCGACGCGTGGCGTCCAGCGCCGTCAAAGCCTGCGAACGGGCCGCGTCGAAGCACAGCAGCGTCATCACCGCCGTTGTCGCCTGTCCCGCTCCCAGCATCGTCACGGCCGACTGTCGAGACTGGAGAGTACGTTAACGCACGGCGAGCAGCAGGCGCTTTGCGAGTCCGCGTACGCTTCGTTGACGGTGGAGCACCCAAGACGAGCGTTCGAACTGAAGCGCGCAGACGCTCGTGCCAAGCGTGTGAAGCCTGACGTCTGCGGGCGTGGTGCCGCTTGGCCGCGCGGGTGTCGTTCGACGCTGCTGAGAGCCGCTCTTGTCGCATCGCCACCTCTTGCAGCCCTTTCGCGACAGCAATGTACTCGTCCGACGCCACCTGGACGACTTCCATCTCGCTCGTGAGCAGTGAACACGCGTAGCCAATGTTGATCGCAGTCTCCATCTTGTCGCCCGTGAGCGTCCACACTTTCATGCGGGTCTGGCGCAGCAGCTCGAGCGTCTTCGGCACGCCGTCCTGGAGCTTATCTTGCACTGCCGTGACGCCAAGCAAGTGCAGGTCGAGCTCGATTTCGTGCATAAGCGGGTCGATCGCGTTCGGCAGACCCTGTCGCCGCTTCACGAGCTCGTCCATAGACACAGTCGCAGCCGCGAACCGGCGGTTCCACGCTTCGTACTCGGCGCGATCAATCGTCTTGTACGCAATGCAGAGCGTGCGCAGGCCGCACTGGGCGTACTCGGACAGCTGCGCGTACACGTCGTCAATGCTCGCAGCGTCGCTCGCTTGCTCAGCTGCGAGCCGCTCAAAGATCACATTGTCTGCGCCTTTGCACAGCAGTTGGATCTCTCGCTCTGGTGTCTCGACAATCACAGTCATCCGCTTCCGGTCGCTGTCGAACTCGAGCACGTTCAGCAATGTGTAGACGCGCGGGTGGGCGAACCCGGGCTCGAGAAGCACCAGCGCACTCGGCGTGCGGTGCACAAAGCGGACGTTACAGTGCGCAGCTGCCGCGACGAGCGCTTGTTCGTCTGGCGACGACGCCGAGTACTCGGGAGTCGCACTCGCGCACATCTCTGCGAACGGCTTGGCTGGGAGGAGCGTATGGCAGAGCGCCAAGTGCCGGAGGAAGAGCTGGATCCGCATCGCGTGCGTACTGCCTGCCTGGAGGTCCGTAAACAGCGCTGTCGGGTCAAAGCGGACAAACGGCGTCGAGCTGTTCGTAATGCGCGTTGTCGTCGTTGTCGCGTCGGTGCTGTCGTCGTCGGTTTCTAGCACGTCGCCGCCATAGTGTTTCCCGTCGATCATGCAGAACCGGAACAGCATGAGGTTCATCGTGAGCGTCCCTGTCTTGTCCGTGAAGATGTGGTGCACGCGGCCGAGGTCTTCGTTCAGCGCGGACGAGCGCACGAGCGCTGGCGTGTCCGACGCAGCGTCGTACATGTCGAGGTCCTGTTCGATAAAGTACGCTTGCCAGTACTTGACAAACTCGAGCGAGACGTTCAGTGAGATCGGGACGAAGTTCTGCATGATGATAAAGTAGCGCAAGTGGAGCTTGAGGAGCTCGCGGAACGGGAACCCCGCACTCTCAGGAGCTGAACCAGCCGAGCTGCGGAGGTACCAGTACGCGTTCCCTTGCGATACCATCCAGAGCGCACCAAGGAGCGCACCGAGTAGACACACGAGCTGCTGGATGCAGACGACGCCAATGATGAGCGCGTTCAAGCGCTGCTCGACCGACGACGTCTTGACGACCGGCTCGGTGTTGCTGCAAAAGACTTTCGTCTCGTGTCCAGTGAAGATCGCGACCCCGACGACCGCGCGTGTGTTGCGCAGGACACAGCTGCGGAGCACCATCTGCTTCGCAGTGATCGGGACGCGCACGCGGTACGAGCCGTCAAGAGTGTGCGTCACCTGCTGCAGCGCGTGGTGTTGGGCCGAAGTCGCGTCGTTGTCGTCAGTAGCAGCAACGCCTTGGACCCCGAGAGCGGCCGCTTGGTGCGCGTCCAGCGACAGCGAGAACGTGCCGTCGAACATTGCGATGCGGTTGTTGGGCGGCTCGCACTCGATTACTCCACGCAAGCGGTTGAGACCGCCGCACGACGGCGCTGTTAGTGCTGCGACCAGCGGAATCGCAGTCCGGATCTTCAGGTTCGTCTCTCCGTCGAGTGACTTGGTCTCAATGTACGCCAAGTTGCCACTCGGGCGGTGCAAAGGCACCACACTCGGTGCTTCCTCCTTCTGTGCATGCGTTTGACTGACAGCAGCGAGTGCGCTGGTCGCGTCCGCGTCCATTGTCGCGTCTTCGAGCTCTTCCGCGCTCAGCATAAAGAGATCCGCTGGCACCGTCTCGTCGTTCAGGACCTTGACAATGTCGCCGACGCGGATCTCGCCCCACTGCCGCTGCTCCCAGGCGCCATACGCGCTGAGACGCAGCACCGACTGGCTGTTCATGACTGCGTCTGCACGGTGGCGCGCACGGTCTTCAAGCGCCTCTTTGATTGCGCTGCACACAAACACGAATGTGAGTGGGAGGAGGATCGTCGGCACGCCGTTCGTGTTACTCACGTCCTTGATCGTCTGCAGCACTGCAATGAAGAGAAAGTACAGGTTCGACGGTCGCTGCACCTGGGCGAGCAGCACACGCGGGACAAAGTTGAGCGCAGTGTACTTGGCACTCACGACCACGTTGTCTACAAACACAGTGTTCTCCGAATCGCCCTCTGCGGAGGCGCTCCGAAGACGACGCGCAGAATGTAGCTCTGTCAGTCGCGCACGCAGCTGCTCGGCTACTGACGTAGTGGGCGGCTCCGCAGCGGCAGCACGTGCGCGTATCGCACTTTGCGGCCGGTCAATAGGGATGACGCGCATGCGCGGTGGGCTTTTCTGTCTCGTCTGCGGCTGTGATTCTTGTGGTGCGTGTAGTTCTTGTTTAAACGGTGGCGCGAGCTTGCGGTGGCCGCGGTTGGCGTTCGAGGAGACGCCGCTCGTGCGTAGCGGCGCCAACGCGTCACGGGTGCTCATGACCGTGATTGATTGTGATTGTGGTGCGCGAAAATAGTTGGGGCGTGATTCCAGATCGAGCCTGTCGAAATGCATGTGATGTGGGTCACTCAAACTATGATCTTGGAGGAGTAAATTATTTTTGCCAGCAGCACTCGTCACGCAAATTGTCAGCCAGCCACACGAACTTCGTTCGCATCATCACACCGCTCGAGAAGAAGCGCACGACACGGACGGACGGTCCAATGAGTGACGGCGTGCGGTCCGTTGGCAGCTCACCAGACGCGCGCGCGTCGGCGCTCGGCCAGTCCATGATGTGGGAGCGTGTATCGCTCTCGCCGTACGAGGTGCTCTCGGTCCAGCTCGAGCACGAGCTGCAGCTCGCCCAGGACGCACTCGCCAAACCGCGCAAGCAGAACAGGAACGGCGTTGACGTGCTCCGAGAGTCGGGCAAGGCGGCGGGTCGCGTGCGCGTGGAGGTCGTGGCAGCAAAGGGGCTCGCAGAGGCGCTCGCACAGCACCCAGTGCTCGCCAATGCACAGACGCAAGCCCCACAGCTGCACGTGTCGACTATGGCGTCGCCTTCGTCTGCGTTTGAAAAGTCGACGAAAAAGCACCTCCGCACAGCAGCGGTGGTGCTTTCGACGAGCCCGCGCCACGTCTACTGGAACGAGGCGCTCGTGTACGACGGCGTGAAGGCAAAGGTGTTTACAATCAAGCTGAGTGTGCACAGCAGCGCTGGCGCACTCGCCGACATTGTGGTGGGCGAGGCGGAGATCAGCAGCAGCCAGCTGCTGGACCAGCTGCCGCACGAGCAGTGGCTCCCGCTGAAAGCACCGGCATCCGCACTCGCTGCAGCGCCTAACGCAGCGTCACTCGGCAGTGTGCTCGTGCGCGTCACGTTCGAGTACAACGCAGCTGAAATTAGCGTGCGCACGGTCGCTGCACTCGAGTTGCGGAAGACCGAGAACGACGAGAGTATTGAGCGTTTCCGCAAGACGGCAGCGCTCGTGAAGGCCCACGAGCAGCACCCGGCTGCGTTTGGCGACGCAACTGCGCGTGCAGGGCTCTACATCCCAGGCAACGACTTCCACGCAGAATCGCACCACCCTGGCGCAGTGAGCGTGACGCCGCTGCCAGACAAGGCGCGCATAGTGACGCCGTTTGGACGGGGCGTTGTGGTCGCGTTCCGCAAAGAGACGAAGATGTACGTGGTGCAACTGGACACGGATGCAGCGTCCAAGAACCCGACGCGCGCGTACTTGCGCCAAGAAGTCGTGCGCGAAGAGCCGAACGAGCCGCACTTTCGCATGCACATGAAGGTGGCCACACCGTATGGTGAGGGCGTGGTCGACGAGATCCGTCCACACGATGACGTAGTGGTCGTGACTACCGACTATGCGCGCTTGTACATGCAGAAAAAGGACGTGAAGATCCCGGAGAAAGCGATCGGCGAGATGACGACGAAGGACTTGATTGCGCAAGCGATTGCGCTTGCAGACGCTGGCAACGAGCAGTTCCGCACGAACGCGCTCGAAGACGCGATCTACAGCTACTTGCGGTCGCTCGGGTACTTGCAGCGCGTCGACCAGGACATGACGACGCACAAGGAGAAGGCGACGATGCTGCAAACGATGATTCGGTGCCACCTGAACATTGGGGCGTGCAAGCTCAAACTGGACGCGTACGTCGACGCGGAGATTGCATGCACGAACGCGCTGAGCATCTTGACGGTGCTGGACGAGAACCGCACGGGCAATGTCGTGACGTGGATGGGCCGCATCGGCATGAGTGACCAGCTGCTGTTCGAAGACTGGCCGTCGAAGGCGCGTTTTCGCCGGGCCCAGGCGTGCGTGAAGCTCGGCAAGTACACGGACGCGAAGCAGGACTTGCTGATTGCCGCGAAGCTCACGCCGAAAGACAAGTCGTGCCGTGCGTTGCTGGATCGCGTGTCGAAGCTCGTGAGCGAGCAAAAGAGCCAGGAACGCCAGACGTGGGGTAAGGTGTTTGGCAACAAGGAGGAGTCTGCAGTGCAGTCTGAGTCAAAGAGCGTGCGCACGACGACGACGACGACGCGCACTTCAACGAGCTCGTCTGCAGATGCTGAGGCGTCGATTTTCACGCGTAAGACGAAGGCGCAGCGAGAGCGAGAGGCGTCGAGGAAGGAGGTGGCAGCTGCGGATGCAGAGCCGTGGTATCTTACGCGGACAGCACTGGCAACTGCTTCTCTGGTGACCGCGGGCGTCGCCACAATCACGCTGCTGGCTCTCAAGCAGCAACAGCGCTCGTAGAACAGCGCATGCCTCGTCCACTTCGCAACGCAGCGCTTACGGTACGGTACGCACGCACGCGTTTCGTGATGCCTCGCTTCGGTTTGTAGACGTCTCGGCAATCGACAACGTTCTTCCAGTCGCTGTTGCTGTCGATACTCCTGCTTCTCGTGCTGCTACTGAGCGGCGTGGCTTTGTGATTGCAATCATGTGTCGACGAACGGCGTGCGAGTCGCCAATGAAACCAAGTAGGCTGCTGCATGCGTGCTGGCGCAGCTGCGAGTGTGCAATAACGCATGCTAGTCGCTCGATGCTCGTGCGACAGCAGACCTTGAAGTCGCCGCCGTCTCTTCACGATCACTTCTCGTTCGCAGCCGGATGGGTACGCACTCGGGGCTCGTCGACTGCCACGGATCCTGTCCGCTTCTGGAGCGACTGTGGCACCGCAAGAGCTTTGAAGCATCTGAAGGAAGCCAGTGCCACTGTGCTCACGATGAGAGACAGAGCTGACAGATCCAAGCGCCTGCTGCTGCTGCGTGTGTAGCCACTTTTGCTTGCTACGGAGAGCGGGTTCGCGAAAGGGAAAGCAGTGGGTGTCGGCTGGTGTTCACAGCACGAGAGCGAGACGCCGGAGAAGCCGTGTCTCTTCAATGCGCGTGGAGTGATGGTCGCTTCAACGTGGCCGATATCTTTTGAAAGATTACCGAAAAGCGTATCTTGCCTCCAGCCTTGCAGCAGCAGGAAACACAGAAAACCACTGGCGTGCTGCTGCTGCGCTGACTGGTTGGTGGTCGAGGGTTCGCAGCACCTCTCGCGCAGTTGCAAATGGTTCGCAGCGCTGTTCGAGTCGATTCGCATCGCATCGTTGTGTGAGATAAATCAGCTCGTTGTCACCTCCGCTGCATTGACTATCGCGCCAGCATGGCAGAACCAACTGCCCTTCACACAATAGCCACAATAGCGTGGCAAAAGCAACGATCGCATGACAAGAGTGCGTGTGCGCAATATATCAGAAAGTTCTCAGCTTTGTTGTGCGCGTGTGCCACCCTGCTTCGGGTGTCTCGATCTTTCACCTTGGCTTGTTTGAAAGTTACGTGATGCCACCACGGTAGTCGACGACGACGACGCCAACGAGATCCAGAAGCCCAAGACGCAAGGGGGCATCTTGGTGAGAGCGTGAACGAGCGAACGAGAATGAATGGACGATGGAGAAGAGGCAGAGGAGGGAAAGATCGGCTGTGTGTATCGTCACTGCGAGCAGCATCAGTATCTGACGGCTGGCTGTGCTCGTGGACGAGCTCGTCCACATTCTCCGTTCGAAAAATGACGGTAATTTTGGATCTTGAAACGCAGTTACGGAAAGCTATTTTTGGCTGCCGGTTGGCAAGCAACCATGTTGCTTCCTCGCGTTGAATGAACAAGCCAGCGCCAGCGTGCGAACATCACTCCTGCTCTGTGACTCGTTCAGAACAAGCAACTGCAACCAACGCCGCAAAATAACGACAACAAGCGTGCTTTGCTTGCTGCAAGCAAGCAAGCGTGCACACACCCACTGAGTGCGAGAGCACAACGACGCGGAGGGGGACGAGCAACCATTTCATTTCTCAATCTTCCGCCTCGCACGCGCACTCGACCCGCGCGACCCAAAGCGGCGGGCACCCGTTCCGGCGCAACGACAGCAGCAGCAGCTGAGAATAAGCGCGAGAAGAAACAGCGCGACCTCCTGGTGCGTGACATTGCGAGCCGAGATGAAAGAGCGTGTGTGAGCGAGCGCGAGCGCGAGCGCAAGCGCTTGACCACGACGAAATGCAACGCTCACATCTTTGCTTTGCTTCTGTGTGTACAGGCGTGAGCGAAGAGTGTGTCTGCAAACTTCAAGCACGAGTAGCTGCTGGACGCTAGCAGCACCTGTGAGAACGACCTCGGGCTTCGAGCGAAGGCCACAACAGAGACGGTTCGTCAACGCGCATCTGTCGTCGTGCTTTGCGTCGGCGCTGAACACGCGCGTGTGCTGACAAACGTACGCACTCGTTCACTTTTTTCTAGAAGGAGAGAGGGAGAAATGAAGCCGACGAGAGCAAAGCGACCGGAAGCTACGCTTCCACAAACCCGCAGACTTGGCGTGATTGATTACGAGAAACCTACGCGACTGGGTAAGCCCGTGGAGCCGACTTACGTAAAGCTGCAAGGTCTATCGGACGGCTTCCCGACGTCCACGTCGACGTGGTCGTCAGAAGGGATCACGAGACTCTACCAGCGCTCCAACTCGATCCCTCCGTCGCACCCTGTCTCGGCAGCCTTCGGAGAGCTTCGCGCCAGTATCAAGGCGGACATGCTGCAGCTGCCTGATCCGGCCAAACCCGACACGGAGTCGTGCGAAGATAACCAGACCGCAGAGAGCAGCGCTGACAAGCATAACATCTCGGCTTCGATCGGGCTGGACATTCAGCGATCATGGAGCGCTCCGCCCACCAACGGACAGGTGAGTGCCGGTTTCTTTTGTCAACTCAATGGTGGCGTTATGTTCAGATCCCTCACGACTCTTTGCTTGCGTGCAGACTCGTTCCGTGGAAGGCAACCAGGATCAAGAGCAGACTGCGACTCCATTGACTATGGTACGTGGATTGGTGCGACATCTATTCGATGCACCGACGCGAGTTTACACTGAATATCTGTTGCGTTGCAGGACAAAGTCGACGACAACGATCTCGCGTCCGACCTCCTCGCCAATACCCATTTCGATGTGTGGGGGAAGCCGACACAAGGACGCCCGTACAATTTCCTGTGCAACTCGCCGGACCACTCGGACACGCACATCGTGTCAGATCTGTCGTACGACAGCACGCCGGGCTACTCGAACCAAGACTCAAACATCTCCAGCTCGGTATGCTCCGCCAGCTCCAGCAACGACGACGAGAGCCCAGAGAAGTGTCGCTTGCCACCAGGGTTTTCGTATATCGATACCAACCAAGACGAAGTCGCCAGTGCCCCAGCTGTCATATACGGCCCCTTCACTGCGCCGAGCCTGAATCGCTCAGTGTTTCAGACAGACGAAGCGGAGAGGATGGCGATGCTGCGGATCGGTAGTCAGACCCAGCAACAACGGACCCAGCGCGAGGATGCGCAGCCATTGTTCGGCTACTCGTTCAACGACATGCGGCGCGCCAGACAAGTCGCACCATTGTTCTCAGCTCCAAGTGACTTCTACCACAGCCGCTCTGCGGGCAGAGACGTAAACCAGCCAGCGTACTCGTCGAGTCTGTACCAAGCCGCCCAGTCGCCGTACGCTGCCAGTCCGCACTCGGCACAGCAGCTTCGAGGACACCCAATTGCGGTGGAGCAGTCGAGATTGCCGTGGGCGATGAACAACAACGTGAGCTACAACAGTGGACAACTGTCGGCCGGCGCGTCCGAGTTCAATTTTACGGGTCGCCGGTATGGTTTGTCGGACTTCTCGACCAAGCCAAGCGGCGGTATCTACGGCGCGATGCGGTCGTCGTCGGAGAGATTCAACACGAGAGACTATCCGCCGTACGTCCCTGCCCGACAGCCTCCCACATTCGACTTCCGCGACAACTACCAGCACCAACCTCACCAGCAACCGCAAGCGTTCCCGCCTTCGAGCGCGTTCTACCGCTCGAAGCCTTCGGTGAGCGGACAACGCAGCGTCAACACGTTCGTGCACCCAGTCGCGCACTCGTACTCGTCGAACAGTCTTCTGGAAGAATTCAGCTTGGCGTCCAAGTCTGACAAGTGGGAGCTTGCGACCATCAAGGGACACCTGCTAATGTTCGCGAAGGACCAGAGCGGCTCGAGGTTCATCCAACAGAAGCTCGAGAAAGCCGACGACGAGACCAAGATCGACGCTTTTGAGGAGGTTTTTCCCAATGCGCTCGCTCTCATGACGGACGTCTTTGGCAACTACGTGATCCAGAAGTTCTTCGAGTACGGCACGCTCGAGCAGCAGCAGCGCCTGGCGGAACTCACGCGTAGGAACATGGTCACTCTCGCTCTCCAGGTATACGGCTGCCGAGTCATCCAAAGAGCGCTCGAGGTAACTCAAGTCGAAGAGCAACTGGCATTGATGAAGGAGCTCCACGGACACGTGAAGAAGTGCATTGAGGACCAGAACGGCAACCACGTCCTCCAGAAGTGCATCGAGGTTGCGTCGTGGACGCGAAGCGTCGAGATGGCGGAAGCAGAGACGGCTCTGGGGCTGCAACGCCGTCGCCATCCCGCTGGCGAAGACATCCAGTTCATCATCGACGACATCGTCGGCAAGGTCTTTGAGGAGTCGACGCACTCGTACGGCTGCCGAGTCGTCCAGCGGATCCTGGAACACTGCTCGCCGGTGCAGATCCGACCGATCGTGAGCGAGATCGTTGACCGATGCCGCGAGCTCATGAAGGACCAGTTTGGGAACTATGTTGTGCAGCACGTGATCCGCCACGGCGAGCCCGACCAGCGCCGGGCAGTGATGGACGCGGTGTTTGCCGAGCTGCCGCGTTGGAGCATGCACAAGTTTGCCAGCAACGTTGTCGAAGCGTGCATTGAGTGCGCCACGAAAGCCGAGATTGCGCGCACCGTCGAGTTCATTCTCCAGTGCGACGAGACCGGCGCGTCGTGTCCACTGCTGCCGATGATGAAGCACATGTACGGAAACTATGTCGTCCAGAAACTGATGGAGAAAGCGAGTCTGGGGGACCGCGCGCGCATCGTCTGCATCATCCGCCACAACGCCGACTACCTCAAGCGTTTTACGTTCGGGAAGCACGTTCTGAACCGCCTCGAGCGGGAGGCAGCGGCGAGCTACTACTGACGACGACACCGACGTCCCCCGCATGTCCACCCGCAAGCAGCATGACCTCGCCATCAGGTCGACACCGTGCAGCGCAGCCACCGCGATCGCCAGCCCAAGAAAGCGCCGCACCCCCGCAGCGCAGTGCGCATAAGTATTCTGAGTAACCTTCGTACACCTTGCAAAATGCAGTATGATTTTCGTAGCCCCCGTTCCTCCGCTACGTTCACGACATCTCTCTCTATACACACGCGATCTGAGCCAGTACGCGCTTACGAAGAGCACTGGAGCGACCCGGCCACTTGGGCCGCAGCACGGGTCCCGGTGTCCATGGCGCTGTGCACCGACATGCCCGGCTGCTCGAACGACGTCGCCTCGCCAGCAAAGAATACGCGGTTCTCGATCGCCTCCGCTAGGTCGCTCGCTGCTGAGTCACTCTGGCCCACACGCGGGAAGCTGTAGCCGCCACGAATGTACTCGACGTCGCTCCAGTCAAAGTACTTGCCCTTGACAAAGCTCGCGCGCGCGGGCGTCGGGTGCTCCTCCGTGCCAAAGATCATGTCGAGCTGGTCGAGAAACTTGTCCACAATCTCGTCCGGCTCGAGCAGCTTCAGGCGGTCAGCGCAGTCCGAGCCAGCGTAGCCCGTCACGAGGTACTGCGTCGCCGCTCGGTTCGCGGCTTCGGCTGCAAGCACTTCGGGCACGGCGTCCCCGTTCGGGATGAGGTGACCGACACCCTCGGTGTTATTCACCCAGAACTCGGGCAGGAAACAGTCCGAGCAGATCACACCGTGCGCGTTCGCTGGCCAGAACGCGGCCGTGAAGTGCATCAGGACCTTGGCTGCACGGCGCATCCCGAACGACTCGACTGCGACCACCTTGGCAGGCGGTAGGCACGGTACGTACGCGATGTCTTGGAACACAGACGTGGGCACCGTGACGACGAGGCGGCTGCACGAGAGCAGCTGGCCCACCTTGCTCGTGAGCACCACTCGCGCCGGGTCCGAGTAGTCGATCGTTGCCACTGGCCAGCTCAGTCGCGTCGACACGCCGGTGCGAAAGTGGTCGATGATGCGCATGAACGTCGGCACGACGCGGTAGTCGCCTTCGTCCTCGAGGTCCACCCACTGGCGCTCGTACCGGCACGTGACGCGCAGTGAGATGTCCTCCAAGTGACTGCCCGCCGTGTTGGCGTAGCCCGCGTCTGCGAGCTTCATCATTGAGTCCGAGAGACCGCAGCTCGTGAAGTAGTCCATCATGGACTGCGAGGGCGGGATCGCGTCTACTTCGGCGTCGTCCATCTCGCTTAAGTGCGAGACCGCGTCATTGAACTTGCAGAACTCGACGTCTTCGTCATCGAATGCGAGCATGCGCTTCTGGTCGCCGAGATAGTAGTACCCGATCCCTCCGTCCGGCGCCGGGTCGGTCGGGCCGCCATCGCCCTGTTCGTCCGTGCATCAGCAGCAAAGGAGAGCATGGCACAAGTCGCATAGTCGATCGTAAGTATACAGTGGGGTATACAAGATCATACAGTAGAACAGGAGGATGCGGTGTGCAGAAGGAGAGTGCGTGTTGCATGCAGTACACCATACGAATCCTATGGCTGCTACCACTTTCACTCTATCGCTCTATCACTTGTATCTCAGACACACTGCTCATGAATGGGGTGGTGGTATGTTTGAAACCAGACTGACTTCGCGAGGTGGACGCACACTGACACCGGCGGCCAAGAACTGGTGACGCCAGTAGCATGCTTGAAGGACCAAAGTCCCTCGCCTCAAACGACGCTAATTAGGTAACAATTGCTATCGCAGACGTATGAAGGCCAGATGATCACGAGGACTCGCGCACATGGGCGCGAGCCAATCACAGGCTGATTAATCGCTGCTTGCCAGCCAGCAATGCCACACAGCAGACGCATCTCGAACTTGAGACGTGCTTGCTGTATGACGCGCGGCGTGACAGAGGACTCTCCCAACATGCAACACGCACACACTCCACACACACAACCGCACACACATACAGAATGCACACTACAGAGCGTGGTAGCTCGGCGTTGCCGCCTCACCTGGGCCCATGTGAAGATCTCCCGCAGCGCCCAGTGCTGCTCGGCTGCCAACCGCGTTAGCGTCGTGTTCGCGCCGTGCAGCAGCTCCGCGCCGATCTCGACTGCCATCCCTGGCACGAAGTCGTCGTCCCGGCGGATGCGACCGCCGATGCGGTCCTGCGCCTCCACCACCAGCACGTCCGTCACGCCATTCGTGTGCACCAGCTCGTGGGCACAGCGGAGTCCTGCGACGCCGGCGCCAATGATCACGACTTCGTGGTGCTCCATGACGACAATTGCACGAAACGGACGAGGATGGTGGTGTGGCAAGCACAAGAACGATGAATGAGGAGTTGGGCAAAGCGCCATTTGCTATTGTGACTTGCAGTTCGAAATGACTGGCAACGAGCAGTCGAGCTTTTGAACCAAAATGCTCTCTCTTGATTTTACTAGCGATTCGAATGTGTATGTAAGTTTCGAATGAAAGTGTATAAAATGAAAAGTTGACTTGAAGTGGAACTTTTGATCCTTGTTCTTGAAGCATCACGGATCATCACCAAGCGCCATGGCCACTGATCCACTATCTGTTGTCGTGCCGCTCACGCAACTCAACGCGCTCTTGAGTGGGCTGCGCGTCTATGATGGTGAGAAGTGCGAGCTCCTTGAGAAACTCGAAGAGCGCCGCCAGCGCGTGCAGACGCTCAAGCAGAGAACGGAACAAGTCGAGCTGAAGCTCGCGCAGTACAAGAGCGACAACCGCCAGAGTCTGCTCTCGCCACTGCACTCGCTCACGTACTTCAGCAATAGCACACGCTCCGTACAGTCCCCGCCCTCATCCTTGCTGAGCGCGTCGTCGGTGCACCACTCATCCTCGCATTCAATCAAGCGACCACCACCACTGACTGCAGTAGTCTCTTCGGTCTCTCCTCCGTCTCCAACCGCTCGAATAGGACACGTCCTGCTCATGCGCGAGCGCGTCTCGCAGTTAGAAGACGTCGTCGCGTCAGTGAAGGAAATCTCCGCCCAGGGCGACTTCGACGACGTCGTGGCGCGCACGCTCGGAGCCGCGCAGAAGCTCGTGCGCGCCGACAAGTACACGCTCGGACTCTTCAACGAGCGACGCAACCTGGTCGAGCTCTTCTCCGTGGGCCCACAGCAGCGCCCACACGACCATCTGTCGTCACCAACACAGCGCACTAAGACGCACTCAGCGCTGCCGTTCGTGCGTGAAGGCGTCGTCGCTGCCGACAGCGCGACGACGTTTGCACGCGTGATCATGACTGGCAAGCCGCTCGCGATTGCGGACTTTGCTACGCACGAGAACTACGACGCGCAGATCAAAGCGAGCGGCCTTGCACCGCACGCGCTCTTCTGTCTCCCGATCCGGAACGCCCACTGCGCTATCGTCGGCGTCTTCCAGGTCTTCTCGACGAACAGACAGGCTCCGAGCGGCGCTAGCACGTCAACCAATACTCGCATAGCCACAGATCTGAGTGCTGCAAACGCCGGAGCCAAATCCCAGTCTCTGACAGCGTCCCGATCGTTCACAGACGCTGACAAGCAGAGCCTCGCGTTCCTTGCAGTCGTGGCGGGTTCCGCGATCTGGAACCTCATCCTCGTGCGCGAGCGTCAGACAGCGCAGAGCCGCATCGAAGGACTCCTCAAGCTGCACCGCAACATCTCAATGGAAGCTGTCTCGTCGGCTGTGCTTGACCAAGTGCTCGCAGTCTGCCACGAGCTCCTTGGCACCGAGCGCATTGGGCTCTTTCTCAAGATGGACGGCGAAGACGAGCTCTACATTGCGTGTGCAGCCGACATTGTGCGTGGCGAGTACGTCCCGCTCTCGAAAGGCATTGTCGGGTACGTTGCACGCACAGGCGAGACTGTGATCACGAACGACGCGTACGCACACCCGCGCTTCGACCCGACCCTGGACCAGAAGACGGGGTTCGTCACACGTCGGGTTCTGTGCCTCGCTGTGCGCAGTCCCGACGGCGCGATCCTCGCGGTGCTCTCGGCTGTGAACAAGGTCGACAACACGGACTTCTCGAGCGAAGACGCTGTCTTCCTCGCGTACGCAGCGGACGCAGTCGGGATCTCACTGCACAAAGCGAGCTTGCACCACGAAGTGAAGACTGCACAGAAGCTCATTGAAGCACGGCTGCGACTCACGACGTTCGTGTCTGAGAGCGCGAACATTGAAGCGTTCGTAGACCTCGTGATGGAGATTGGGAAAGACATCATGGCGTGCGACCGCTTCGGACTGCTGCTCATCGACCACTTTAAGAAAGAGCTCTGGATCACCCCACGTGTGGGGGGCGAGAGTATCCGCACGCCCATGAACCGCGGCATCTCGGGGCTCGTCGCGTCGACCGGCACGACTGTGTGCACGCGGGACGCGTACAAGCACGCGCTGTTTGACCCGAGCGTCGACGTGCGGACAGGCTACCGCACGACGAGTGTGCTCTGTATGCCGATCTTTGAAGACCACGCAGTGTCGACCCCCAAGTGCGTCGCTGTCGCCATGTGCATCAACAAGATGGAAGGTGCGCACGTCGTCGCGTTCACTGCGACAGACCGCAGTGTCCTGGACAAGTACGCCCGCGAAGTGCAGTTCGCGCTCGGCCGGCTCTCGCTCGACATCTCGTACTACAAGGTCGTCTCGGACTGCACCACCACAGTCGTCGACAACAGCGGCAGTGTCGGCGACAGCGACGGACTTTCGAGCAGCCGACGCTCGTCGTCGTCTACGATGCGTGTGGACCACTACTCGGAGACCGACATCATCTCGTCGATCGTCCACAAGTACTGCAACTCGGGGCCACACGCAGGCGCAGGCGACACTGACAGCAACAACGGATCCAAGACTGTCGGCTCGCACACGTCCATGTCGCTGCTTGCGGTCGTTCCAGCGCTGCTGCGCAAGAAGATGGAGGACGACGACGTGCCGTTTCCACGCCCGATCACATTCGCACGTGGAAGCCAGAACGAACCGCTCGAGCAGTGGGACTTTGACACGCTCACGCTCTCGACCAGCGACGTCAGTCGGCTCTGCATGGCCGTCTTCCGTGCGTACGGCTTCCTCGACGCGTTCCGGATCTCGAGCGACAAGTTCGCAGCGTTCACTGCGAACGTCGCCAACTACTACCGGACAAACCCGTTCCACAACCTCCAGCACGCGCTCCAAGTCGTGCTCGCAGTGCACACGATCGTGCGGTGCGAGTGCCGCAAGTTCTTTAGTGGGGTCGAGATCTTTGCGATGCTCGTTGCAGCACTCTGCCACGACATTGACCACCCAAGCACGACGAACGACTTTGAGCTCAAGACGCTGAGTCCGCTCGCACTCACACACAACGACGACGCGGTGCTCGAGCGCCACCACTGCCGCGTGACGTTCATCATCTTGAACCACAAGTCGGCCAAGATCTTGCAGCACCTCGACACTGTGCGCAGTCGACGCGTGCGGCGGCTCATCATTGATTGCATCCTCGCGACCGACATGGCAAAGCACTTTGACAAGTGCAAAGCGCTCGAAGCGCTCTCGCGACGCCAGCTCAGCGAGAAGCGGGAGTTGCTCATGGGCATCCTCCTCCACGCTGCCGACCTGTCGTTCCACACGCTGCCGTTCCGCCAAGCGAGCGAGTGGAGCAGCCGGCTACTTGACGAGTTTCAGGGCCAAGCGACGAGCGAAGCCGAGCACGGCGTCGCCACGGACTTTTTCATGCAGGGGCTCGAGCGCCGGACAACGCGACTCGTCGTCCAGCTCAACTACATCAACTACGTCGTGCGGCCCATCTGGCTCCCGCTCACGTCGCTCTGCCACCACCTGCGTGTACGTGTGGTGTGGTGTGTTGTGTGTTGTCTTGGGTGTGGTAGGACGCGTCGCTGGAGCGAAACTGATGGGAGTGACGTCTCCGCCGACAGTTCTACACGGACTCGCTCGAGCTCAACTTCGACCTCTACCACCAGCAGCTCGACGACGAGACGAAGAACGCGACCGAGACGCTGTCGCAGCCCAAGAACGCCTCGACCGCTACAGTACGAAGCACTGGCCCCCCACTCGTCTCGTCCGACGTCCCAAGTCACGTTGGCGCTTCAAGCGAGTGAGGATCAGACCGACAGCACACGGTAGGTACACTTGCATTTACTGTCGTCCCGTTCTCGCACGTTTGTGGCTCACAGCACACCGTACGACGCGTCCTTCACCTCCTTCGTTGTCTCTCGACACAGGACTCCCACTCCCCCCCCCACACCCCACATTCGCTCGCTCCCTACTCGAAGAAGAGAACGACAGCAGTCGTGTCGTCATGGCGACGGCGGCGGTGGGTGCCTGGCGGGAGACTCAGCAGGTCTGCGTACGGGATCTCGTACCGCTTCGCCGCTTTCTGCAGCGTACGCTCGACAACCGCACGGCCTGCGTGCTCGTAGTTGCCTTTCGCGATCTCTTCGCGCACGACTTCGACTGCTTCGTCGTTGCTGAGAAAGTCCCAGACACCGTCCGACCCGATGATCACGAACCGGTCGTTCTTCTCGAGCCGAAAGCTCCGGACTTCGGGGATCGCCGTGATGTACGGGGGCGAGAACGGCTCGCCAAAGTGCCGCCCGGCCGTGCGGTCGCCGTGCACGTACGCTGGACCGTTGAACTCGGGGTACTTGAGCGAGAAGTCGCCAAACGCGCGCGTCGGCTGGAGCGCGCCTTTCACGTAACACGAGTCTGGGTGGCGGCACGTGAACGCGTTCGCTTCGCCCGGGTGCTCGGTCTGGAGCTTCGCTTGCTCGGCTTTCGCCATCGCGTTCTGGTCGCTGCTGAGAGCGACTGCGAGGAACTTCTCACGGTTCGATGGGTCCGTCTTCCCCAGGACCGCTCGGATGTCGCCCGCTGTATCAGCCAGGTTGTCAGTTAGTCAGTTTGCAAGAAGGACGAGATCATAGACCCCTCCCTATATGCATAGACCCCCTATATGCACAGGTGGTTTTTGAAGGATGAATAAAATCAAGAGGGGTACCGTTCGCGACGTGGAGAAAGTCTTCGTGTACGAGCGTCAAGAGCGCACACGAGCCGCAGCGAGCGACAGCGCCAAAGCCGAGCTTGAACGCCGGCGCGACTTGCGCCATGAGCTCTCGGTCCGTGCGGCCGAACGCGCGCTGGATCGCAGCTGCGACTTTCGCTGGCGACGCAGGGGCGTTCGGGTCGCGGTCAGGGGCTTCGAACGCGTACCCGAGTTCTTTCTGCACATTCGTGATCAGCGTCTTGCTTGCGTATTCTGCCACCTGCCAGCCTCCTGCATGTGGATCATTTCCCCATACACGCACACACATAATTGTCAATCACCACAGCGAAACAGCTCCCAATCACCACTGGTCAATGAGTATGATGATAAACACGGATCATCACACAACGTACCGTGACCGTCAAAGACGGCGGCGAAGACGTCGCCGCTGGGCGACGCCTGCACATCGAAGCGGTCTTCGATCGGCGCATTCGCGCGGTACGTGGCGCAGCTGAAGCGCTTGGCGCGCGAGCGCTCGAGCGGCGCAAAGCGCTCGCCGTCCAGCGGCAGCGTGAAGCCTCCGAGCTCCGCCGGGTCTGCGCTGCCGCTGGCGAGCGACGGCGCATAGCGCGCATCGCACTGCGCCTCGCTGTCGCTGCTGCGCGCGGCTGCAGCGGTTGCGAGCACGGAAAGCCCAACGCTGGTGAGCAGGAGCGCGTGGCGAAAGCGCCAGCTGGGCGGCTGTCCGGCGGGCGAGGAAGCACAAGTTGTGAGTGACCGGAAGAACAGCGAATGAGGAGCGGCGTGTGGTACTGACGTCACAGAGGCGGCGCACTGACTCACCTGCTGGCTTCCCCCAGCGTGCAGCCGCGTACGCACAGCGAGCAGACTGCGAACACTACGCATATCTGACGAAAGAAGGAGGGGGCGGGGCTTCTTTCGAGATTGGAAAAATCCGTATTCACTTGAGGATTCTTTTACCGGTACCGGTACTTCGTGGAAAGGATTATCACCTGTCCTTTGAAGTATACAGTACTCCAGTTCTTCAATGTTGTGGATCGAGCGAGACGCAGACAACACAACCTCGAAGAGGAAGGAGAAGGACGATGTCGTCACGCGAGGCGTTTGAGTAGCGACACTTGCGCGCGCCGCTTCATACAAACTTGAAGCTCCAGCTCTGAGCCTCCATGCTCGTCAGGACTCGGGACTCGCTTTCCGCGCTTAACAGTGTGCACGGATCCTCATCTGTGTCGGTGTGTCCACTCCTCCAGGTTGGTCCTTCTGATCATGGCTGCTTTTGTATCTGAAGCGGCGGCACGTATGGAGCCTGGAGCCGTGCGTGTGGACCAGTTAAACAAGGATCGCCTCGAAGGGATCCAGTCACGGTTCTCCGCCGTCCCAAGCAAGAGTTCGCACGAAAACTGACATCGGATAACCAGCCCATTTGAGTTGTGGAGCAGGACGCAAATGGAGAAATTGAACGAGACTGGAGGTGCCAGCCTGGAAGTAAATAACAACCCAGCCAGTACAAGTACCGGTAGTACTATTGTTTACTTTTCTAATTTTAGTATCAGTAGTACTGATACTAAAATTAGGAAGTTTGCAAATTATTTACTACTATTTACTACAGTACTACAGTACTGATTCAGTAGTGCTAGTAAATAGTAGTAAATAATTTGCAAATTTAGAAATATGAAGGTGTACTGACTCAGTACTAACGGCCTGCCAATTAAACGCCCCTTGCCCAATAAACCACCCTACCCAAATACAGATCCATGCCCACAAAGGACAAAACTGTGCCCAATAAAAGACCCTGCTCTGGACTGAAATTTGACTTGCTGACAGCCAACACATATGAATGGA
>JAASFJ010000331.1:0-26119 GCA_023333755.1 Globisporangium uncinulatum
CCCCCCCCCCCCCGCTCCCTCTCTCCACAGGAGCTGCGGCGTGTGATGGACGCCAAGCTGGACACGAGCAGGGGCCTCTTCGTGCAGCCCATTGGCGAAGTGCGGTCGTGCTTCCAGTCGTGTGTCGGCACGCCGCGCCAGGGGCTGCTCGCACCATCGACACGAGCGCGCGTCGAGTTCCAGCGCAGCATCTCGCCCGACACACTGGACGGACTGAGTGCCTTTAGCCACGTCTGGATCGTCTTTGTCTTCCACCAGAACACGAACAGCAGCAAGAACGCACGCGCGCACGCGGGCTTGCGCTCCGACAGCCACCGCCACACGTTCCGAGTGCGTAATCACACTGTCGCTATCATCGTATTGGCTTTCCACACACACGAGAACTGACAAACGACGCACACACGCTTGCAGGCAAAGATCGCACCGCCCAGGCTCAAGAAGCGCGTGGGTATCTTTTCGACGCGGTCGCCGCACCGCCCGAACCCGATCGGCATCACACTGGCAAAGATCGAGGCGGTGGACATGAATGCGCGAACGGTCCTCATCTCAGGCGTCGATCTGGTCGACAGTACGCCAGTGCTCGACATCAAGCCGTACGTCCCAGGTCCGTCCCATCAATTCGCTCTGTGTGAAACTGTAAAGGAGAAGGAATGGATGGCCACCAACCTCTCATGCTCGACGTATGCTCGCAGGCTACGATTGCCTACCTGATGCTCACGCAGCTGCGTGGGTCGCTCTTGACGACGAGTTCCAACCCGAGTACGTACGAGCTCGTAGATCACTTAGATCGCCACCTCATTTTCTACTGAATGAGGTCGCTGGAACTCATTCTCGTGTGATACCAGGGTGAGCTGGCACGACCCGGCTCTCATGTCCGCCATCCGTGCGCTGGCGGCGACCTCGACGCACTACCGTGGGCTGCCCGACACGTTCGTGCGTGCAGTTGAAGAGGTGCTTCGTGTCGACGTGCGCAGCAAGGACCAGACGAAGCGGTGGGCGACGTTGCCCACGACTGAGATCGTGATCGACAACGCCCATATCGAGTACTCGGTCGCGTTTCCAGGTGTCGTTACTGCGTCAAGTTCCAGCGACTTGTCGTCCGCGAACGCCGGTGGCCATCACCCTAATGCCGGTGAGACCCTCCTCGACGTTGGTGAAAGGACTCGCCAGTCGCCGCGAGCACACATCTCGATCCTGACAGTGGAGGAGCACATGTAGGCATCCTATCGTTTCGCATAGTACCGCAAATAGGCAAAATGAAAGGTTGGCTGAGTGGGCGGGAAATGAAAACTCAAAACCGGCAGCTCAAGTAGCATAACGAAGAGCGGAGCGTGGGAGCGATGGCTGCGAGCGTCGCAGCGCCGAATCTCCCGCCAGCGTACGTGCCCCTGCCCCTGTCACTGCGTGACCAGTCGCGCGCTTCCTTCCGCATCGCCCACTTACGGTGGTTCCCCCTCTCGTTTCGTGATTGCACCCAAACAGACCACAGAAAGCGCTTGCAGGCATGGCACGTGAGCGTGTTTTGAAAGCCGAGGACGCGCCTGTGGAGCCGTCGTCGCCACAAGACGCCTCCCATACGACTGCAGAGCTCCTAGTAGAGCTAAAAGAGCCGAACTGCGCAGCAGCTGCAGTGAAAACGACGACGGAAGCGGATGCACCAGCTCCAATGTCTACGGCGCCGTTGTCGTCACCGACAGCGGCGTCAACGAAGAAGAAGGCGGGGGGGGGTGGAAACAAAAAGACGAAGAAGACAAAGACGAAGAAGGGCGGCTTTGATCCGTCGGGACCGCCGTGTCTTGGTCTCTACGTGGACGCGCTGGTGCGTTTAAGAGGCGGCGGGTGTGGTGGTTGCCAGCCAGTATGATGAGGAGAAGTGACAGTGTCGTAACGGTCGCTTGCACGAACCAACCTATCCCAGGACCTCAAGATGCTCTGGGCCGAGGCGCAGATCATCGACTGCAACATTGAAGAAAAGAAGCTCAAGGTCCACTTTGTCGGCTGGAAGTCGCGCTGGGACATTTGGACAGACCGCATGTCGTTGGCCGGCCACGGCACTTATGTTCGTACGTGACTGATGGGCTGTTGACGAGCACGAAGAGCGACGACTGACTCACTCTATCGGCTTCTTCTGCTGTTGTAGCGCTGACGAAGAAGAGCCTCGCGCAGTCTCGGCGTTGGGACGGCAAGTCGAACCTCTTCTCTGCGAATGACGCGCTTGAAGCAGAGGACGCGACTGGATCATCCGACGACAAGGAGACGCTCGTCCCGCTACTGAAAGACGCGTCGCCAGTGCGAGCGGCAGCAGCAGCAGAGCCTCCACGTGTACAGAAAACAGCCACATCAGCACCGCCAGCAGCAGCTTCCAAGCCAGTCGACACAACCACTCGATCCGCAGCACTACGAGAACTGAAGCCAACGGCAGCACGAAAGGAGCTGAAGCTCAAGCCAGTAGCACCACCAGTCCCAGTCAGCCGCAAGTCACGTCCAGCAAAGATCGCGACTGGCGAGAAACCGGTAGTCAAAGCGACTGCCTCCACGTCTGCGTCTGCGTCGAAGCGCTCGCCTGCGACAAAGAGCGAGCGGAGCGGCGAGCGGAGCGGAAGCGTGCCTGTGAACACCAAGCTGACAGTCACCAAAGCGACCAAAACGACAACGACAGCGACTGTGACTGGTAAGAAGCGCACCAAGAGTCCACTTGCAGCAACGAGCAACAGTGCGGTTGAGGCTGCGAGTGCGGACCCAGTGGCTGCTGCGACTACTGCTGGAGGTGGAGGTGGAGGTGGCAAGAGTGCGGCCAGTCGCCCACCAGCGTCCCACAAGCGCGTGAAATTGGGGCCAGTGGAGCTGCTGTCGGCGACGGGCGAGACGCCAGTGGACTTGGCAGCGACGCGTCAGCAGAACGTTGCGGGCGAGGAGCAGATTGCGAACTTCCTCCAGCGATGCGCCAGCGTGTGGCAGCGACAGCTGAGCGCAGTGACGACGCGGCTCTCGTGAGCCAGCTCTCAGTGATCGTCAGTATTGTACGACGTCTACATACCGGTATGCACACAATTAACTTAAAAGCTGTAAACGGAGTTATTAACAAAAACGGGGTTTGAAAAACAAGCGGGCGAGCGTGCACGGCTTCTGTCGTCGTGTGCGGCGCCGCTTGAAACCCCGTCGTTCATCGGCCTTTGAAGAAAGTGGACAGAACGCCCAGGGAGGAGAATGCATTCATGGACGGACACGCACACACGCACGGATGGACGCCCTGTGCACTTAGAACGCGAGAGTCACGGCCGAGAGTGCAACCACACAGAGCGTCGCGACAGCGCTGAGAGCCGCAGCTCCCGACGAGGGCGTCACACTCGGCGCTGGCGTCCGCATGGTCGTCGTCGGCGATGGCGAGTCCGGCACCGTGACCGTCGGGATGCTTGATATCGGCACTTCAATCGTGTTCTCGTCCTCTTTCGAACCAGAGCCCGACGTGCCGCGGCTGCTGCTGCTCAAAGGCGGCCTCGTAGTGGTCGGCGTCCCGGCGTCCGGCTCCGTGCCAGCGGTGCTGCCAGCAGTGACGGGCTTTGGAGTCGCGTCGCCATCGACAGTCGTGGTGCTGTTGCCGATATCGCTGCCGCAATCCTTGGCCTTGGCCAGGTACGACGTGCTGTAGTTCGTGTCGTCGTAGACGCAGTTTGGCGCGTTCCCAGCCATGTAATCGATCCAGATCTTGCACTCTGCGATCGGGCACAGACGCGACGTCGACAGCGTGGTAATGTCGCCGCCCACACGTGTCGCACACGGTCGGAACGGGTTCTTGTCCTGCTGCAGGAGCGTGTTGACGAACGTGCGCTGGTCCTGCGTGCAGTCGGGCGCGATTGCGACGGCGTCCGAGGCGCCGAGCGTCGTCGAGGCGCTGAGCGCAAGCGTCACGACAGCGACGGTGACGGCAATCTTCATGGTGGTGGTGTTGGAGTGGAGGTGTAGTCGACGTCAGGAAGGCGGCGAATGCGGAATGGGATGGAACCACGAACCGACTCGCAGAGAGCGAGCGGATAGACGACATAACTGGAATTGATGGAAATTCGTTACTTTGAAACGGTAGGTGAACGTTTCATCCCTCCTATTCGTCAGGCAGCCTTCACGAGTTTATTGACCTGTTTCTAAGAGCTACGATTGCTTAAATATGTTAGCTACTGGTTTTGGTCAAGGTTGTTTTGTCTACTTTGAGGATACAAAAGAGTTCAGTTGATTTGAAAGGCAAACGTTTTTATTCCTCTTTTTTTGATAATTATAGTAAAGTGTACACAGTCACGACAAAATCATACTGTGAATTCACTGCATCGTTGATACCTGACTATCCAAAATTTTGATTGGGTTGTGCCACCGATCATTGAAAATCATTACTTGACTACAAATGAGAATATCCTGTTCCGCAGTTTACTCCGATAAAGTCCGACCTGAAGAACCACGCGATTTTTTTCGTGGTTGCAAAATTGCGGCTAGTTCCGCTATTTTGCTTACCTCTTTGGGCTAGTTCCGTAGCTTTGGGACATCGATTTGATTTGCAAAACTGAAGACACAACTTCGTGTTCGTTCACTGCTCAACTCGCCACCACCACCGCCGGCAGCGTCTCCAGCCCCAAGCAAACGCCGACAATGGACCGACAGAGCGCAGTGGCGCTCGGTGTGACCGCTGGCATTGGCGTCGGCCTCCTGCTCGGGCAGATAGCGCCTTCCATGATCGCGAAGCCCAAAAAGCAGCAGCCGATGCCCGCTCGTGCCGTCACGGACAACGAGGTCGAGCGCCTCATCCGTCCCAACATCCTCGCGCTCACGCCCTACCGCTGCGCGCGCGACGACTACGACCAAGGTAGATCGCTGACTTTCTTCTCCCATGCGTGCGGGGGATGACTGACTTGTAATTTGTAGGCATTCTGCTCGACGCAAACGAGAACAGTCTCGGCCCGACGCTCGGTTCCGACCACGAGCTCCGCTCGGAGCTGCTCGAGCGGTACCCAGACCCGTACCAGCGTGAACTAAAGCAAGCGATCGCAGACTACCGGTGCGCCTCTTAGCTACGCCACAACCAACCGCGCTTCTTTCTGCTCCGGTCGACTCATGCGTGTGGAATGTGGGCGTCTCTTGTGCTCCCAGTAACGCCACGTCTAGCGACCACACAGTGCAGACGAGCAACATCTTCCTCGGCGTCGGCAGCGACGAGGCGATCGACCTCGTGATCCGCGTCGCGTGTGTCCCACGCGTCGATTCGATCTTGATCACATCGCCGACGTACGGCATGTACCAAGTGTGCGCCAACATCCACGACGTCGCCATCATCTCAGTGCCGCTCAACGTGGAGACACCGTCGGAGAACCCTAAGGGGCTCAAGGTGCGTCGACGCAGACGCTGTAAAACGGCCGGTCGGTTGACTTGACAATCTGAGCTGACAGTGAGCGTGTACCACATTCACTCGGGCTCTCGACGTGCAGGAAGGGCTCCCATTGCCATCGTTCCACATTGACCCGCATGCGATTCTTAAAGCTGTGACGCCGACCACGAAGCTCATCTTCCTGTGCAGTCCTGGGAACCCGACTGCGAACGCACTGCGCACAGCCGACATCCTCACGATCCTCAACGACAACGTACCGACCGCTCTGTGTGTGTCGTTCCTGTCGTCCCTGTGATGATGTGGGAGATCTCACGACCGTGTCGTGCGTGTCATGTGGTCGCGAGTAGACGTACAAGGGCTTCGTCGTCGTGGACGAGGCGTACGTGGACTTCTCCGAGACTGCGAGCCTGTGCACGCTCGTGAACACGTACCCGCGCCTCGTCGTGCTCCAGACGCTCTCGAAAGGCTTCGGCCTCGCTGGCATCCGTCTCGGCAGTGCGTTCGGCGACTCGCGGCTCATCCAGGTCCTCAACAACGTCAAGGCGCCGTACAACATCAGCAAGCTCACTGCAAAGGTGCGTGCACCCACAATGCCGTGATGGTCTGGTGCCTACCGACCTCTCTGATTGGTCACTGGCTGCTGCTGTAGGTGGCGCTGGAAGCGTTCCGCAACATCAGCGAGCTCCACCGCAAGGTCGCGATCATCAAGAGCGAGAAGCAGCGCGTGCTCCGCGCACTCCGGAAGCTCCCGTTCGTCCGCGCGATCTACGCGTCCGACTCGAACTTTGTCCTGTTTCAGGTCCGTCGGAGCCTCGGACTCTGTTGGTCATTCGTTCCCATGTCGTACTTACACACTCGTCGTGGGTCCACAGCTTCCGCATGCACTCCAGGTGTATCGGGTGATGGCCGACCGTGGCGTCGTCATCCGGTACCGTGGCAACCAGCTCCTCCTGGACGACTGCCTGCGCGCCACGATCGGCTCGCCAGACGATAACGACGCGATGCTCCAGCTGCTCGAAGCCGTCTCGACCGAGCTCGCAAACAGCAGCAGCCAGTAACGAGAGAGCAGGGAGAGTTCGAACGCCCACTGTCGCGTCTTTTGCGCCAACGAATCGACACTTGTCGTTCTTGAACACCTTACTGTACATCCAGTTCGTCCGCCAGTCTCTCTCTCTCTCTCTGTATCGCTGTGGTGCTGTCGCGGTCCCTATCAGCCGCGCAAGAGACTCGTCCGCAGCGCGTCGTCATGCGGAGAGGAGCTGTGGTCGACGCCTTTCGAGAAGAAGAGGTTTCGTGTGCGGCCGCCCGAGTTCCCACGCGAACGGCGCCGGAGCGGCAAGCGACGGTTAAAGTACAAGATCGCGAGCGACGGGACGAGCTCGAGCAGTGCGTAGTACGCGACCACGACGAGCCACGTGCTGCGGTCGTGCAGCTGCGGCGTCTCGGTCGAGAGGACGACCTGGAGCGTACAGCGCGTCATGAAGCACGACGTGCAGATCGACGTCATCACTGCGAGCTGGTGGGTTGGAACAGTGACGAGTGAGACAAGCGAAGGCACTTGGTTCTCAGTCCGTACAGTACGCAAGGGAGTAGCTTGGGTGCACGCACCTCTTTGAGCTTCTTGGATCGAATGCCAAGCTCCACCGGCACAGAGCTGAACAAGATGAGTGTCAGGTAGGCAGTGGGGCCTCCTCATTGGCTAGAATGGAGCTGCACGCACCGCAGTTCCACGTAGGCGTTCCTGCCGTAGTAGACAAAGCCCGTCGTGACGAGGAGGAACATCTCCATGTTCAGGATCGCTTGGCTCTTGGTGAAGAACGCGCCTGCGCATCAACCAACAGCTCCGCTCCACGACTCAGTTAACAGACTCACTATACAATAGCAAGACGGAAGCGAGCGCACGTACGCTCAGTGCGCCACACGGACGCGTAGAACACCCAGAAGAGCAGCTGGCAGACGACCACAATCTGACCCGTGGAGGTGTACGTCCGCACACTGTAAGCTCCCTTGCTGTCGCTTTTATACACAAGAGCTCGCAGGCCACGCACCGCGATGAGCGCCTTCACCATGGGCTTGACAAAGGACGCGAGCACAGCGAGCTGGTCCACGGCGTTGTAGTACACTTCGGCCCAGAACTGCATGAGGAGCGCGTACGTGGCAAAGAGCGCGAGCACAGGCAGCTGGTCGAGCACGTAGAAGAGGTCGCGCTCAGCCGTGTCGCACGCGGATGCGTTCACTTCGCCTGTGAGCGCGTCGCACCAGTCAAAGCCCACGAGGACGAGAAACACAGCGCGGACTGCATCCGAGCGAGCGGGTAGCTGTGAGCATACAAACTCCAAGTGAAAACAACAAATCAGACGCTCAAACGCACGCAGCGTCGCCAGGAAGAGCAGCAGGTGGATCATCTTCTGCGCAGTCCACGGGCGGTAGCGGCAGCAATTGCGCGCGAGCTGCACGGCGGCCACAAGCGCCACGAGCGCGTACACGAAGGCGTCGACGAGGAACGCGGCGCCGACGCCCACAGGCTCCTCTTCGCTCGCCATTGCGTCGCGAAATGTCAATTCTTGGGATGCGATTCCAACTGTGATGACGGCATCTCGTGTTTCTTCACTATCGCTTTTCCGGAAAATGGCTGCAAAAGCTGGCAATAACGCCACCAACGACGTCCACACGCTCGCGCAGCTGTGGGAGCTCGCGTGCGTGCTGGCGACGCACGGCATGGCGCCACAAGCCATCGCGACGCTCGAGGTGCGCCTCTTGCTTGCTGCTTGGCGTATGGAGCGAAAGAAACCAACCTCACCGTTGGGATGCAGGCAGTTTGCGCGTGGGCGGAGGATGCAGCCGACCAAGAGGCGAAGCGCATCATCTGCTGCGCGCACGTGCTGCTGGCGGAGGTTTGCGTCGTAACGGCGCCGTCAGCGACGAACCGCATCGACCGCAAGCTCTGGCATCGGCGACTCGCGAGAGCTGAGCAGTGCATCTACGCAACCGAGCAGCAAGCGGATGCGTCGTTGCTCTCGGTGCGTCTGTAGCCATTCAAGTGAGCTCCAGAGTGTAGTGACCGCTGCTCGTAGTATGGCTGACGATGGCACATGTGCTGCTACTGTGGTGGAACGCAAGAGCGAGTGGCGCTGCCGCCTGCTCAAGGCCAAGTGCCTCCTGCTGGAGGTCTCCAAGGCCGAGCGAGTGGTGAAGAACCGTCTGCTCCTAGAGCTCCTGTGCGCAGGTGTCGCACTGTGCGCCGAGAGTGAGAAGCGCACTCACAAAGACGACGAGGAAGACGAAGAGCACAAAGACAACGAAGCTATGGTCGCAGAAGCGCCGTCCGTTTTCCGAGCGTACTTCCTGGACAAGCTCCACGCCCACCTTGTGAAGCTCCACGCTGCCTCGCTCGTAACCAAGGGCCCTGAGACCGCAGAGCCGCCCAGTGGCTTCTTGCAGAGCGTGCAGTTTGTGCAGCAGCGCTTCCCTGAGCACTTTGACGACGCTTTCCAGGTGCGTCCGACGCGACAGTCAGCACTGTGGGAGGAAGAGACGTCGCCCCTCCCTCTATATTAGGGACTGACTGGCGCTGTCTTCTGTGTGACGTCCTGGCGCTCAGCTGTGGCTCGCGGAGCTCTCGTGCCACGCGTATGCGACGTCGTTCTACGTTGAAGGCAAGAGTGATGGACGGTCTCGGCTCGAAGCGGCCAGTCAGTACTTCCAAACTCTGTCGGACCCAACACCTTCGATGCACATGTACCATCTCGTGGTCGCGAGTCTCTACTTGCTCAGGTACCGTACACAAAGCTAAGCTGACTGGACTGTGAAGCATTGGGCTGCTCTTGTTAGAGAACGCTCACTGACGACTGGTGCTCCCTCTACTCAGAACGGGCGAAGTGAAGAAGATGGCGACTGTAGTCGAAGAGATTGAGGCGCTCGTCCAGGCCGCTCCGACTACCGCGTCCCACGAAGCGTACGTGAGCAGCGTCGTAGACGGTCTGAAGCTCCACACACTGGCACGCAGCGACCCAGTCGAGGCGCTGGCGTTCTCCACGCACGCGATCCACCGCGTGCAGACGACCGTCCAACACTACGCGACGACGAACAAGAGCGTCCACGTGCTGCTTGTAGCCGTGCTCTTTGACATGCTCGCGACGCACTGTCACTTGCTCGGACAACAGTGTCGCTACGTGGACTTTGGCCTCGGGCTTGCGCAGATGCTCCAGCTCTTTGCGAGTCACAAGAGCGCACTGGAACCGACCGTGGTCTACCCGTACTTTGTCGCCAAGTGCCACCTGTTGATCGCCAAGGTACGGCCTGGAGCAAGTGTCGTGGCGTGTCGACTGGTGTCTTGTCTCTCGCTCACGTACGTGCGCTGCTTGCTTGCTTGGTGCGCTTTGTTCTATAGTACGCGGTCGCGATCGGACGCGTGAAGGAGACGGTCGTGAACGTGAACTTTGTGATTGAGAAGCTGTTGCCGCCGATCGCAGCGTCGACCAGAACGTATCCAGACGCGTACCTGTCGCTCTGGGTCGACGCCCTCGACGTCCTGACGCACTGTGGGAGCGCTGCAGACCCAGCGTTCAGTGTCGGAACAACAACAACGGCCTCTGGTGCCTCTGTTGTGCACCAGTTTGCTCCGAACGTTGTACTGCTCGAGTTCAGCGCACGGATCCTCGAGATGGAAGGGCTCCGGAGCCTCGTGTACAGTGGCTGGAGCGTCGAACTCCGTGCAAAGGTGCGGTCTTTCCCTCGTTGGATGCGTGTGAGGCGTTGAATACTGGAAGCAAGTGAGCGACTCACACACGTACGTTCAGTACGACTTGGCACTGGCCAAGTGGCTGTGGGGCTCCCACGAAGTCGCGGCGAGTCCGTCCAGTCACCGGCACCAGCTTGATCTCGGCCAGCACGCTGCGCTCGAACAGCTCCGCCCGCGTCTCGTGTCACTGTTGCGGGAGACGCTCGAGCGGATAAGCGACCACGTTGGCTGCAGCGAGACGACCGGCGAGCTCTTGGCGCTCTTTGGCCCGACACTCGTCGAACTTAGGCATGTCGACGAAGGCGAAGAGACGCTCAAGAACGCTGTGCGCGTGAGTCTGCACGCCAAGAACGTGCTGCTCCAGAGCCGCTTGCTGGTATCGATCTTCCAACTGTACCGGTCCCAGCCCCAGGCAGTGGCGGCCCAGACGAGTACAGTCGAGAAGTACGCGAAGAAGTTCAAGCTGCTGCAGAAACGCATCGCTCTCGCACAGGCTGAGACGGCGCGCAACAAGCTGGTTCTGCGCTGGAAAGGCGGAGCGTTGGAGCCAACGAAGACGACGAGCGACGCCGCGAGTGCGGAGCCCTAGGAAGAACATGAGGCGCGAATCGTATTTATCTGCACACTTTCAGTGTTACAAGAGCTGTGGCTGCCTGCCTTTATACTCACTTATAGCCTGGCGAGCGCTCCTGCCGTATGCTTGGCGAACTGCTCCATCGGCACAGCGTCTGCGCGTAGCGCCTGCGCGACTGTCGAGCCCGCGGCTTCCGACTAATAAAGGGAGCGCCATTCACACACAGAGAGGGGGAGGGAGTGAGCACACGCACATGCACAAGGAGCTCAATTCACTTCAACCGTCCGTCCGCACCATGAAGCGCAGTTCGTTCTGGAACGAGACTGTGAAGTTGCCCACGATGAGGTTCCCGATGCTCTCGAGCGCGCGGTAGATCTCGGCCTTCATCGTGCTCGTGGTTGTGTCGGATCTGGGGCTCTAGGAGCTGCGAGCGCGCGCGGCTTTGAGCTGTGCAGGTTGTTTGACCGTGGAATTGGGCAAATGTGTCGTGTCAACTTTTCAGCATCTCGATACCGGTATTCATGATGGCTTCCTTTTTTTGGAGGGCTGGCAGTTTGGGTGCTTGTACAGAGAGATTCGCTCTTGTAAAGAGAGAAAGGCTTGCTCCGCCAGTTGCGTTATCGAGCCACAGTTCTTCAAGCAGGAAGAAGGACGACGCTGTCGCAGTTCCGACGTCGCCGTCATGCGGGTCCGGTGCGTCGTCTCACCCACTCAGCTAGTGCGCTCACTCTTGTTCTCGCGCTCCGCCGCTAATACCTCGTCCTGTTGCCGTCGTATGCGGCCGCCTCGTCTCTGTAGCAAGCGCCTCTGGGTTGAGGTCGTTGGCGCCCGCAACCTCGAGAGCCGCCATGCGCTCGACGCATACTGCGTGCTACAGGTGGTGTCAGCAGACAGCGCGGCTTCCGCTCCGCACAGGCGTCGTTCCCACCGCCAGTCGCGCTCGCCTTCTGTTCACTCGAGCGACAGCAGCGCGTCGTGGCCGCACGCTCTTGAGCTGGAGGTCGACGCAGACACAGACGCGACCGTGGCCGTGCAGCTCTTTAATGAGAAGAACTTCTTTTTCGACATGTTCCCAGCCAGCAGCGACAGCGTCAGCAGTAGACACCAGTCAGTGAACAGCAGCAGCAGCTGCAGCGATAGCGATAGCGAAGACGAAGGCGATACTGACGCGCCAGTAGCGATCGACGCGACGTTAGCGCTCGAGACCGACAGCGAGGACGACGATGACGACGAGCGTGCGTGTAGCGATTGCGACCACCGTGCGCAGAAAGTGCACTGCAGTGTGCAAATCGGGCGGTGCTTTACAGATGAGGACGAGGAACCGTTGCGAACACCCAAGACCCGGATCATAACGCCACCTGCTGTCGTCACGCACCAAGCGGAAGAAAGCGACGATGGTGTCTCGACTGACGAGTCGCTCGGGTGTCTAGAGCTCAGCGCCAGTCGCTTCTGCAATTCGCCTCGGATCGCAACGGACACGTGGTACCGACTCTGCGGTACGCGTTCAGGCGAAGTGCGGGTCCGGACGCTCTGTCTCGACGCTACAACGTCACGCAGCCACCAACGGCTGAGTGGCGAAGCTGTAGAACCAGACGCAACAGCTCCTCCTGACGTGTCGGCAGCAATGCGAGAGACGCTCTTCCAGACGCACTTGTACGACAGCACGAGTATGCGGGATCACTACGGGTTTGCGATCCCAGAGAGCGTGCGAGCCGAGTGGACGCACTTGCGGTCGTACGAAGCGTGCAGAGAAGAGCGGCGTGTGAGCGACTGGGAGCTGGCGGTTGGCGCCGAGTTCTGCTCGCTCCACCAATCAACAGCAACGCGGACGAGGTCAGCAGTCCAGCAGCTCGCGCGAGCTGGCGTGCCGCGGTCGTGGCGCGAGCGAGTGTACATGAACGTCTCTGGTACGCTGCCAATAGCTGGTTTCATGACTGACTGGCTGACTGGCTGACTATGGGCTTGGCGCGGACAGGCGCACGAGAGAAGCAGCTGAGTGCTGGTGTCGATTACTACGCGTCTCTTGTGGAGCAGAGCGAGGCGGCCGAGACAGCAACGTTCCGCCAGATTGAACTCGACATTGACCGAACGTTCGGACACTCAGGCACAAAGATCTGTACAGACGCTGGTCGGGCGGCACTCCGACGGGTTCTCCGAGCGTACTCGCTCCGAAATCCGTTAATCGGGTACTGCCAGGTGCGTCGTACGCTTGTCGTGATGATGAGCGGACTGTGGAACGGTCTGAGGGCTCATTAGGTGGGCGTTCGTTTGATACGTATGCTACCGACAGGGTCTCAACTTCATTGTGGGCTTCTTGATGCTCGCGGTGGAAGAAGAAGCGGCTTTCTGGCTGCTCGCGGTCGTCTGCGAAGACTTGTTCCCGGGCTACTACACGCCGACAATGGCCGAGACGCAGACCGACATGCTCGTGCTCAAAGAGCTGATTGCTGACGAACTCCCCGAACTCGATGCGTTCACTGCAGAAGTCGGGCTTCCGCTCGAGCTCCTCGGCTCTCAGGTGCGTCCTAGCGATAGTAGAGAGAGAATGTCGCGTTTGTCCGCAACGTCCGTGCCTGGACGACAGTCGGAGGCTCACTCTCGCTCCGGTGTGCCAGTGGCTCATTTGCCTCTTCACGACGACGTTCCCGAGCGAGACAGTCTTTCGGATCTTTGACTGCATCTTCACAGACGGCTCGAACGTCGTGTTCCCTGTCATCATTGCCCACCTGCGGCGTCTCGAGCACTCGCTCGTCCAACTCGGGGACTTCCAGGCCGTGCTCTCGGCGCTCAAAGACGCTGAGAACGTACTCCTAGACGCCGACAGCTTCCTGACCGCCACCGCCCTCGAAGTCGACCGGATCGACGCGAACCGCATTGCGACGCTGCGAGAGAAGCACCGCGAGTCAGTACGGGATGAAATGCAGCGTGCAGCCCGGACCCGTGCGCTCCACCGGCAGCTCGCAGTCGTGTACCAGATCCCGGCGTTCTCGTCGTACGCCGCAAGTCTCCTCCGGTTCTTCCACGAAGAGGCCGAAGTGTCGTCACGGGCCGACGTGGCGTTCGTGCTCACGCTGCTCTGCCACGGCCTCGTGTGGCTCGCCGAGCACTCGCAGCGCCTGCAGCGGTGACGGGACCTGGCGGTGAGGTGTATGAGTGTAAGTGTATCTCTGTAGCTTAGTGGTCGCATGTAGTCCTAGGTTCGTTCTGTTTGCTCAGCGGTGTCGTCGTCGCTACTTCCTGTATTCGAAAGCCCGTGACCTACTTCTTCCCACGCTTGGCCACCGCCGCCGCCGCTGTCTTCTTGGCCGGCGCTGCTTTCTTCGTCGCCGTTCCAGTGCTCTTGGCGTCGGCTTTGCGCTTCGTCCCAGCAGCCGACGGCAGCACCGTGAAGAAGCTGTCGAGGCGCTTCTGGGACTGCGTGCCTTTGGACTTTTTCAAGCGCTCGATCGCACTCAACACACGCGCTTCCTGGAACCCGTGCTTCCCCACGAGGAACGCGAGCAGCTCGGTCTCCAGTGGGTCTTTCCACTTGATCTCGACGTCACTCACGTCGACGACTTCGGGGGCGACAAACATGGTCCGCGCTTGCTTGTAGATCGCGTCGTCACCGAGCCACTCGTCCGGGATCGTCACGCCTTTGCTGTTGGTCTTCTGGAGCGCAGCAACGAACGCTTCGATCGTCTTGTGCTCTTTGATGCCTGCGAACGCTTTCTTTGGCCCAACCCCACGGACTGTGTCGCAGTAGTCGCAGCCACAGAGGATGCAGAGGTCGACAAACTCGTCGTGGGTCAGTCCGAGGTCTTCGAGCGCTCGCTCGAGCTTCACTTCAAGCACGGGGACTTTCTTGGCCGCAGCAAACGTCAGACGGCGGTAGAGGACTGGCGAACCGAACGTGAGCGCGTCCATGTCTTCGGTCCCAGCAGCAAACACTTTGCCGCTCTTGGCGAGCGCAGCACACGTCGCTTCCGCTTCACACGGTGCGGTGAGCACCGGTACGCCCATGAGCCGGAGCAGCTCTTTGCAGTCGTCGCTGTGCTGCGTGGTCGCGCGCACGAGGCGCTTGTTGAAGCGGTCAATGTCCTCGGTATTCCCGGCTTCTGTAGCTTCGTCGAGCGACTTTTGCGCTTCCGCACGTCGGTCGCTCCGCTTTGCGAGCTCCCCGCCTTTCATGGTCGGCGGCTTGCCGTCAAAGACGTACACGGGCTTGACCCCACTCTCCATCATGCGGATCGTGCGCGAGAACATGCCTTGGAGGTGCGACGTCACTTCACCAGCTTCGTTCGTGAGCGCCTGGGCAGGCGCGCCGCCGCCGTCGCTTGAGCGGATTGCAATGAGGAACTGGTAGATCGCCATACTCGCGTCCAGCGCCACCGCGCGTCCTGCAAGCTGCGACATTTGTGGGATCTCTTTGATGCACCCTGGCGCCTCCTCTTGCAGCAGCTTCATAAGTCCTTTGATGCCCATCGTGTGTGGGTCTGAGCACGAGTTGGATGGTGCGCTTTGGATTGATGCCAAAGTCGCCAAAACTCCCGCCAAACAACAGACGTCAGAATACGAGCGTGCTAAAAGCAAGGCTGTCAGTATCTGCGCGATAACCTGCACAAATGAAAAATACATGGCTTTAGCAAATATGATATGAAAAATATAGGAATAGTCGTTATCATGCGTGTTTTTACAGATTTTTGGCTGGCGGCTCACTCGTCCTTCGGAGCTCGACGCTCGCTTGTATCGTCAGCAGCACTGGCAAGCAGAGGGGGAGTCTGTCGTCATGACGCTGTTAACGCAGTTCACGTGGCGCACAGCCGCCAGCGTCTGTCTCCAGATGCGCGCAGTACCTTCCACTGCAATCCTGCGGCGTCCGTCAGCAGCGCAGCTGTTGGTCTCGACGCGTTATAGCGCGGCGGCAGTGACTGGTGTGCGCACATTCGCCGACGCCAAGTGGGGGGTCATCAACGAGGACATCCGCGCGCACGTGGTGCAGCTCGTGTCCGAGGACGGCAAAATGCAAGCGAACGTCCCATTCGCCAAGGCGCTCTCTGAGGCGCGGCGTCTCGGCTTGGACCTCGTGCAAGTGTCCGAGTCCAGAGACCGCGTTGTATGCCGTATATTTGACGCCAAGAAGCGGCTCTTTACGATGAAAAAAGCGGTCAAGCCGCCAAAGCCCAAGCAGGACAAGGAGGTCGTCTTTGGTGTCAAGATCGAGGTGCGTGTGTGGGTGAATGTGCGAGAGATGCTCGCGTGTGAGAGCGTGATACAGTAGTTGGACTGGAATGGGGGTGTTGTTGTGTGTGTACGGGCGTCCTCGGACGCGTGCAACCGGCTGTCATGTGCACGCATTCGGCTAGTAGAAGGAGGGACTGAACCGATCCTAATCTTGTTCGTGTTCTACTCCTCGTCCTCGTCCGCAGGCGCACGACATTAACGTGAAGGTCGAGCACGTGAAGAAGTTCCTCTCGAAAGGGCACAAGGTCAAGGTGTCAGTCAAGTTCGCGCAGCAGTACCACCTCAAGAACAAGGCGATCGAGACGCTCACGACCATACAGGAGCTCGTTCTCGCCGAGAACGCGGGCGTCGCTGACGCGGCGCCACGGGAGCAGTACGGCGGCATATACACGTACTTTGCGCCGAACCAATAGAAATTGGTGTTGACACTCCCTATTGACACGGACTGAGGCTTGATTGTCAAACTCAAAACAGCGATAAAGATCGCTCATTCTTTTCAGTCGGACCTCTCCACCCACCCACCCCTCCCGTCCAAGTCTCATGAGCGCCACGCCACTGCTCCCATTCCTCTCGGAGCTCTTCATTGACGGTGCATGGGTCGCGCCGACGCGCAAGCAGTACTTTGACGTGCTGAACCCAGCGACCGAGAAGGTGATCCAGCAGGTCGCGCGCGCTACAACGGAAGACGTGGACGCAGCGGTCGCTGCCGCGTCTCGCGCGTTCCCAAGCTGGAGCGAGACGACCGGGGCGCAGCGGGCCGTGTTCTTGCGGGCGATGGCCGACGCGGTGGACCTGCAGGTGGACGCGTTCAGCCGCCTCGAGACGCTCGACTGCGGCAAGCCGCTCGCAGAAGCTGTGTGGGACATGGAGGACGTCGCCGGCTGCTTCCGGTACTACGCCGACGCCGCCGAGCGGCTCGACGCGCGCCAGTACGAGAACGTCCCGCTGCCGCACGACGACTTCACTGGCGCACTCCGGTTCGAGCCAGTGGGTGTCGTCGCCGCGATCATCCCGTGGAACTACCCAGCACTCATGGCGCTGTGGAAGATTGCGCCAGCGCTCGCTGCCGGCTGCACCGTCGTACTCAAGTCGTCCGAGCTGACGCCGCTGACAGCGCTGCAGCTCGCGCGCATCGCGTCCGACGTCGGACTGCCGCCAGGCGTGCTGAACGTGCTGAGCGGGTTCGGCGCAGACGCTGGCGCACCCCTTGTCGCGCACAAGGACGTGCACAAGGTGGCGTTCACAGGGAGCGTCCCGACCGGCCGTGCCATCATGGCGTCGGCAGCAGCCGAGATCAAGAAGGTCTCGCTCGAGCTCGGGGGCAAGTCGCCTGCGATCGTGTTTGACGGTGCGCACATGGACCGCACAGTCGAGTGGGTCATGTTTGGCTGCTTCTGGACGAACGGGCAGATCTGCAGCGCCACGTCGCGGCTGCTCGTGCACGAGAGCATCGCAGACGAGTTTGTGCGCCGCCTTGTGACTGCGACCGAGGCGCTCGTGGTCGGCGACCCGCTTGAGACTGGCGTCCAGGTCGGTCCGCTTGTGAGCAAAGCGCAGCAAGACAAGGTGCTCGCGTACATTACGGGCGCTGTGGAGGAAGGCGCAACGATCGCTGGCCAAGCCATGCTAGCGAGCATTGGCACGCACGCAGCAGGCTACTTTGTGCACCCGACGATCCTCACAGGCGTACGTAAGCACATGAAAGTGTGGACCGAAGAGATCTTTGGCCCCGTGCTCTCAGTGATGACGTTCGCGACCGAAGCCGAGGCTGTCGCGCTCGCAAACGACTCGGAGTTCGGACTCGCAGGCGCGGTCTTCTCGAGTGACGCGCAGCAGCTGGCGCGCGTGACCAAGGCGCTGCGTGTCGGCATTGTCTGGAATAACTGCTCGCAGCCGTGCTTCGTGCAGCTGCCGTGGGGCGGCATGAAGAAGAGCGGCTCGGGCCGCGAACTCGGTCCGTTCGGACTCGACGCGTACCTCGAGCCCAAGCAGATCTGTACGTATGTGGCCGACAAGCCATTCGGCTGGTACACGAGCGCGTGACTCGACAGAGTGAAAGAGAGAGCGGGAGCGAGAGAGAGAGAGCGGTCCTGTTGGTGTAACAAACACCCTCAATAGTTCAGTCGTGTGTGGGCAAACTGGACAAACGCAGTCTTGGCACTGTCTCGTGCTGCGTCACCCGCCAGCAGCTGCACTTCCACAACGCCGTCCGGGTCCAGCGCGTCCCGAACGCTGCGGTGTCGGCCAGTGGTCGAATCGCGAGAGCGTCGTTGGATCGAGCGGATGTGGCCGCATCCAAATGGTGTCACGACCGGGTCCCCGACATAGAAGCTGGTACGCAGCAGCGCAGCACGGAGAGCGCGAGCGTTCGACGACGTCTCGGGGCCGAGGTCGCGCACGTTCATCATGCCGTAGCCAAACGCGAACCGTACGCAGCAGCAACCACTGGCAAAGTGCGTCTCTCGAATGAGGCCGACGCCAAACTGGTGACAGCGCACTAGAGAGCCTGCCGACAGGATGCAGTTGGGCGACAGGTACGCCTCTCGGCTCCACGGGAACTTGACTTCCACGCGCTTGTCGGCGACACGGAGCGCTGTCACGACACCAGGGCCGTAGATCGTCGCGATCGTACTGCCAACCGCTACAAAATGAAAGAGACGGGTGTTAGCGACGTCACTGCCTTCGTCAGCCTCACCATCCATCCCAATCAGACCAGACGCACGGGTGTTCGGCAGCAGCGACTGGAGATCGTTCGCAAAGCTCACGCCCTTGCGGAAGAGCAGCGACTTGACGACCTTCACGTCGAGGCGGAAGCGGTTGAGCAGGCTGAACGTGTACTCGGACGACGACGAACTCGGGTCTTCGCCAAAGTACCGCGCTGTCGCTTCCCACGCGCCAGTCATCGCCTCGAGCTCCATCTCAACGTCTTCGTACGTCGCCTTGATATCGAGCAACCGCTGCCGCATGTCGACGACGAACTTGCAGTCCATCGCGTACTCTCGAGGCACAAACTGAGCACCTCTAGCACTGGAAAGCGCGCCATTCTCTGTCGGCACCGGTCCATTCTGCGAGCCAAGTCGTGCTTGTCGGATCGCTGCAAGCAGCGCAGCTTGGGGTTCACGTGGGGCGTTAACAGGCGCGTCCGAGCCCTTCTGGCGCTTGCGGATCGCAGCAAGCAAGTCGACTCTGGGAGACGTGGAGACGTGCATGCGATCGTCGCTGTCTTTCGTCTTGTTGCCGTTCATCAGCGTCCCTCGAGTCTCGGCATCCACTGCCAGTGACTCTGACACGACTGGATCTGCCGGAACTTGTTGCTGTCGCGTCTTGATGGCGTTCAGAAGTGCTGCGTGAGCACTCCCGCCAGTCCGGTCTTCTTGGCCACTCGGCTCTTCCACTAGCTGCTGCCGCTGGTTGATAGCGTCCAACAGCGCTGTCCGACTCGCATCGCCAGTTGTGGACCCTCCCACACCCACTGCGTCTTGAGCAGACACATTGCGCTGGCGAATCGCAGCGAGTAGACCGTGGCGTGGATCCGACTTGGTCGGGCTTGAAGCTGCGCTGGTGAACAGCGGCGGGCGGCGGCTGCTGCTACTGCAGCTTTCTCCTCGCCTCTCCTGCTGCTCAAACTGCTCCTTCCGACGGTGTTCCTCGGCTCGGAACCGCTTCAAGTCGCCCACCATCTCCTCCTTGATCTCCGTCTCGACTTGCGCTATCCCCGACTGCAGTGCTCGGGTCTGTGAGACGCAGATCACGTTCGACGTCCGTTTAGCGTCGGCAAGCGAGCCGAGGTCGTCAACAAAGTGCAGGATGTCGCCTTCCCCTCGGTCCTGCACCACACACGGGCAACACTGTCAGTACCCCACACCGCCACACACTGACGTCGCCATCAAGCACGGACGGACGTGGATGAGCTTCACGATGAACTGCAGCAGCGTTGTGGTGCGATCCATTGACTTGGTCTCCGAGAGCTGCCACGGACCGACCAGCACGCGGTCAGTGTACTGTTTTCAAGCAGAGCCTGTCGCTGTTGTCCCCACAGCTCCATTTTAACTGGCTTGTAGCAGTACTGACCTTGAGCAACGACGCGAGTGTCACACCTCGCGCGTCTTCGAGCTCTGTGCCTGCGTTCAACAGGTTCCCGATCGCAAGGACGAGCTCAAAGCAGCGCGCGAGCCGCTCACTGTGCAGAATCTCGTTGCACGCGCGTGCGATCGTGCGGATGCGATCGCGCAGCTCTCGCTCCTCGTGTCCAAACTGCACAACGAACAGCATCGCCGCCATCTACACCGTCCCGTCACGACATTCAGTCCCTTCCGACCACGACGCCACACAAGAGCTCAACAACCCCATCTCCCACCCTCATGCGCTCACCTTCTCAGTTACGCGCGGGATGGTACACATCTCGACCAAGAACCGCTCCGACGCCTCCAGGCGAGCCCGCGAGCCTCGAAAGTTCGTGTACCGCTTCGCTTCCACGGCAGTCGGAGCGATCTCACACAACGTCGCGAGTCGCTCGGCTGTCAAGAACGCAAAGTCGCACGCCTTGAGACTCACAACGATCGCGTCGACGCCGCCAAGCGCCTTAAACTGGGAAAGCCCGATCGAGATGTTGTTCGAACGCCGTGAGTCGAGCGCTGTAACCTTCTTTCTGCCTGCGTTGCCAGCTCGCGCCTCTCGGCTCGCAGCACCCGAAGCACTCGACGTGGGGCCGCCAAAGAGACTCTCGAGTGCCTGGAAGTCCTGTGGCGACAGTGCGATAGGCGCGGTTTGGCGCCGCGTCGTCACGCGCGTCCAGATCGACTCGCTCGCTTTCGTTGTCTCGAGACTCGTCCAGTGCACTTTCCGGAACGCTGAGCTCCCTCTGCGGCCGAGGCGTCGCGAGTCGCCGACACTCTCGCGTCTGCAGTTGAACAGTAGGGTACCAGAACGATTTCCGTCACCAACGACGTTACTCATACTCGACAACTCTGAGACACACACACGCCACCTTGTAAGCGATGGAGCTGACGTGTCCGGACCGCTCGGACCAGCTGAAAAGACTCGAACCGTCTCCAAGTCGACATTGTCTTGCACCATCTTCTGAGCGACGCCGCTCGCAGGCACACCAAAGCCGAGCATCTTGAAGTACTTGTCCATCGCAGGGTCCCGCCGGAGGGCTGCAAACTCAGCGCACTCGCTCTGGTCCTGGCGCTGGCTGCCCGACTCGCCGTTCTGCTTGCGCTGCCGTAGCACTCAATGTGATCAGCTAGCTATGGAAACTGACAGGTCTCAGGCGCTGATAGTGTCGCGGGACGTACTATACCTCGAGGTCTTTTGCTTTCAAGAAGCACCGATCGCACGTCTTCACCTGCGGCCCGCTTCCGTTCAGCTGCACCGAGTGGCGCGAGCAAGGGATGCACACGACGCTCCGGCATCCAGGGCACTGAAGCTGGCGACTAAAGAACGAGAACGGCGTCATACACTGCGCACACGAGCTCGGCTCGGCCGACAGCATGCCGCCCACTAAGTACGACACGGGGTTCGACATCAGCGACGTCAGGAGACTGTCGGCATCAGTCGCTTGCTGGTCGCTCCGGACTGTCGCAGCGTCGCGTTGCCGCTGTTTCTCGAGCTCTTCTTCTTCGTGAACCCGTTGCGAGTCCATAAACGCCGCACAGCGGTCAGCGCCGACGCGTGCGACGTGCTTCCACGTGATCGCCTGCGCCATTTCACGACACGCTTGCCACGCCCGTGCGTACTCGGGTTCTGTCGCGACACGGTACCGTAGCCGCACGTGCTTTGCTCGCACGAACGAATACGTGTTGTCGAGTCGGATCGACAGGTGCGGCTTGACCGTCGTCTTCACGCGAACCACGGCTTCGGTCCACAGGTCTGATGCTGCAACGAGCACTGGCTTCGCGAGCTCACGCCCGTCGTCGGACGAGATGGACACGCTGATGTCTTGGACCAGTACCTGCAGCTGAAGTACCAGCACCGGCCGGCCCGCTTGCAAAGCGAGTGGGACATGAACGACAGATCCGCGACTGTGTATAGTGTCGAACCACTCGTTCACCTCCGTCAGCACCCATTCCTGAGCAGCGTCCTAATTACTGAACCAACCAAACAATCGACCAACAAGCCGACATGACACGTACCCGATGTGAAAGTCCTCGAATGGCTGCTCGTGAAGGAGGTACCGTGGCAGTGAGCAATCCTGTACGAGTTTGATCCGGTCCGGGTCCGCTCCAACACCTCGCGTGACGGCGCTGTCGGCATCGATCTCTGCGCTGAACTGGAGCGTCTCGTGGCCTCGCAGCGGCGCCTCTGGAGCGCACTGGCGCAGGTTCTTTGGAGCAGCAGCTTGTAGCGCTGCAAGCGGCCCTGATTCGGCTGGAAACGGCGCGAGAAGGAACGCTACTGCGTTGAGTGCGCTCAGAAGCGACGTCACTTGCGTCGCACGTGCGTAGTCGAACAGCAGCGCGTGGGGCTCGTAGTAGCGCTCGACGAGCATGCGGCGCTTGACCAGATTCTGTTGCGCACATAGCAGAGATAGTGGGCCCAGTCAGAGTCCTGTCGGGTTCCTCCTTAGCTGTATCTAACGCACCTCAAATGCGCGGTGCAGGAGCTTCTTGTTCAGTGCGAGGAAGAGAAACGCGCGCGCACGCCCCCATCCGAGGTACCGGAGGGTCTCTGGCGGTTCTAGCGACGAGACGTCAGCCACGAGCCCTTCGTCGTCTCGGAGCACTGTACCAGTCTCGAGCAAGAACGCGTAGTACGGCTCCTCTGGCCACGCGTTCAGACAGCTCTCCTGTCGCATCAGAAACAGCCGGATCCATCAGCTCACAAGACCCAACAGTCTACGCTCAGTCCAAACCACCACCCACCGACCCACCTTGACACCGTGGCGTAGCACAGTCTCGAGCGCCAGCACGAACGCCCGCACTGAGCCTTCGTGCAGCGGACAGTCTGGTTTCGCTACGAACGACGCCACCACGTCCGCCACACACTGCTGTACCGCGTCGATCTTCTCGCGCTGCTCAGCCGCTGCTGCCGCCGCCGGGAGCTCCCGCTGTCTCGTCAGCTCTCGCGCTGTGTGTGGCCGCTGTGCTACTGGGTCGTGGGCACTACGAATGCGTTGTCTTTTCTCAGTTGCGACCCGTGCGCTCGCTTCTAACGCTGCCGCCTGCGCTGCTTCAAACGCACGCGCCGACGTCAGCAGAAAGCGGTAGCGCAGGCGCTTGTGGCGCACGAGCGAGTACGAATTATCCCAGCGGAACGTGTACGTGCTGCCGAGACGCAGCGGTGCGAGTGAGCCTTCGTTATACGGCGTCTGCAGGTCACTGCGGGCGTTGTCAGTGTCTCCAGAGCCACTGAGTGGCTCGAGCAGCTCCCGGTCGTCGTCTCCGAGCTTCGCACCATCGGATGTGGCTCGGAAGCGCGCACGCTCTCGACGTGGTGTCCCGTCCTCGAGCAGCTGAAAGCCCACGTCGTGTTCTTCGAGCTCAAACTGCCATACGAGGCGCTCGTCGGCGGCCTCGCGCGTGCGCACGGACACGTCTGCGAGACTGCCGCGTCTGTGTGTGGAGCAGCCAGTTGGTTGGTAACGTTATACAATAAAGCGAATGGGAGCAAGAGGAGCCTACCGTACGTCCAGCGCCGTCCAGGGCGTCGCCTGGAGCAGGAACGCGACCGCGCTCAGACGAGGCGCCGATGCAGCCATGTGGCCACGTGACGCGAATCCACGAATGGCCACTTTTTGAAAGAGAAAATCGAGAATCGCTCACTCTCTTGCGCAGTTTTTTTGCCAAGTCGCGAAAAGGTCCCGAGTCCTCTCGCCAGTCGTACATGTGCACCAGATACTGGAGCCACAACCTGAGACTTGCTGGCAGTGAGCTGACAACTAGGACCTTCAGTGCACTCCAGACACCCAGCTTGATGTGTATCGATTTGAAAGCTGTTGATAAGAAGAGACCTCGAAGCTACTGAAGCTCGGCTCTGGGGTCTCCTCAAAGGGATAGGTACTCGCGGCGCTTGTTCACACGCTGGAACGTGGACACGCAGAGCGCGACGAGCACCGTAAGGCCACCAGCCGTGAGCACCCAGTGCACCATGGCGTCCCCCCATCCGTGGCTTCGGTCGCTCCCGCCAGAGCGACGAGCAGACGCGCTCGCTTCCAGCACTTGGCTAGCGACGCTGGACACCTTCTCGTGCTCGTTCCGGATCGACTTGGCATCTACAGCAGCTGGTGCCGGCAGCAAACGAGGGGCATTCACGGGGTGGTAGTTGCAAATTTCCTGCCACGCCCCTGTCTGCGCAATGTGCGTCTCGATGATCGCGCTAAGCTGTAGCAGCGGACAGTTTAGTGCACAGTTGTCGAGTTTCACTTCTGTCCGCGGTGTCCAGGGCGACCACACGTAGAGCTTGACAAAGTAGTCGCTCGGAGCCGCATGCTCAGCGCCAACAGGACGGTGCAGCTCAAAGAACAGCGTCGTCGCGGGGTACAGCGACGTGGAGCCGTTGAACGCTGGCATCCCATCGCCAAAGTTGAAGCGCATGCCGAGCATGAAGCCTAAGCCGTGGAGCAGCTCGCGGTGGCCGTGGAACGAGAAGTACTTGGTGGCATTCGCACTGCTCCAACTCGGCGCGGTCGCGTCGTTCAACGTGCGCACGAGCAGCTGGGGGAAGCCTCCGATCGTGGTCGTGACCTCGCGTGGCGTTGAGTAGAGACGCTCCATGAGGTTCTGGAACGCGAGCTGGCTGAGCTCGCTCCGTACCTCTGGCGTGAGGCCGGGCGTCGCAATGAGTCCTTCGTCGCGGTCAAAGTCAAACATGTCTGCGACGTCCTTCATAGCGGTGACGGTTTCGTCGCCGTTGGCCGCAAAGAACTTGTGTCCACACAGCTCTGCTGCCTTGTTGAGAGCATCCGCGTGGAGCTCAATGAGCTGTGCCCCACGCGTCTCGGCGTAATGGGTCGCGTGCTCCTTCATGACGTTGAAGCACGGTGCGTTCGCAGTGAAGTCGTGCTCGCTCTCCCAGAGTTGCATGAAGACCGGGATCGGCTGCTTCGCGTAGCCGCGTGGACCAGTGCCGTCTGGGTAGAGTCCGTAGCCGAACGAGATTGCGCTCTGACCACAGCGAAACGCAGCGTCTGCACGAAAGTACGCTTCAAAGTGCGAGTGGTCGTCGCTGTTGAACGACGGCGAGAGAAACTGCTTCTGATCGACGTACACGGCTCGCACGTGCCGACCAGCGGCCTCCATCTGCGTCATCCCGCGCTCTGTAAGCTGCTCCGGTGGCACCTGGTACGCGCGGAGGTTCACTGCGTTGTTGGGACAAAGCACCTTGGCGGTTGGGTTCGGTGCTCGGCTTCCGTGGCGGGAGAGCGAGACCAGCAACACGAGCTCAGAGTCGGAGCTATCGCGAGTTGTTGAGATCGCACCATCGGTTGCCAGCGAGCCTTGAACTAGTGGAAGCAGGGAAAGCACAACCACTGCGATTGACGCTCGAAGGTGCATCCTGATGCAGCTTGGCGCTATCGTCAGCGCTCGGGTCGGAGTCGAGTCGGATAGTGAGCAGCAGGTTCCACGTTCTCGTTCTCGTCTGAACCAACTGTGGGAAGCTGCATGGCTGCAGAAAAGTATCTTTCGTAACGACCGTTCAGGATTCTGACTGTCGGTTTCATGCAACGATACTCATGACGCACCCGCACGTGGCACCACTGCGCGGCTTCGACGTGCATTCGGTGCAATACCGCAGTGGCTCGACCACGCAGGCATCGCGGCGTTGGTTGGCTCTGGAGTCTGTTGTGTGTGCTTTCATGGGCAACTGACGGGTGGTGGTGGTGCTGCTTCGCTCGTTAGTTGGTTTGCGTTCGGGTCTACAGGGCGCCACGAAGCGCAAGCTGCTGAGGGAGTGCAGGCTCTCCAAGCACGAAATCGACCGCGACGTGAGCGAGATCTGATAGCTGTACGGTGGCCCTATCATGCACCAGCTGTGCTTGACCATGTCGGGCGATTGAAAAGCAGGACCGTGCATACTGTACGTCGGAGGCGGCACGCTGCGGTCGGGATTTATGGGAATGATCGAAAGGCAAGGCTCTCTTACGTGCAGTAGACTTGAGAGTAGTAGAAGCTACGCTGACTTTGTGGTCTGATGAGCATTGCAGCGGTGAGCCTTGAGACAGGATTCTCGCATCCACTTACGGAGCAGTGCTCTACTCCGCCATGCGCTTTGC
>JAASFJ010000332.1:0-26092 GCA_023333755.1 Globisporangium uncinulatum
GCGTCACTTGTCTTGTTCACCAAGAGCAGGAACCATCATTCCGCACATGATTACGACAGTGATGATTACTCTGAATCACCACGTGTCTATGTGCTGGAATGTTCCATGACATCATCCCATGATGTCATCTCATGCACGTGGGTACATCGCGGTAGTACCGGTATTCCATCTCGGTAACCGTATCTTAGTTGTACACGCTCGAGATGATGTGGTCCACATCAATCTCCATGTAATGGGATAGGAGAGCCCGTTACATTGTCGGCTTGCCTCTTTGGATTGCACATGGCACTCGCCCGGACACATTCCTCACCGCATATTCACCGAGCAACTGGACGCACGTACGCGCAGATGCTACATGATTGGGCACTCTCCAAGCAAATCCAAGGCACCTGAGCGGCGCCCGTGAGCTCAAGCTCAAGCTCTCGCATGACAACTAGCCTGGAGTGCCTGTGCGCATCTGCAGCTACACAGACTCGAACTTCGCTGGTGACTGCGAAGATCGCAAGCCCGTTAGTGCAGTCATCGTTCGCGTGAATGTCATCATGGCCGAATGGAGATGCAATAACCACTCGTTGATGACAACGTCGACTACAGAAGCCGAGTTTGTAGCCGCTGCTGTTAATGGACAGCCTGCAATGGGCATCCGTGAGCTACTACATGAGGTCGGGCTAACGGTGAGGGCGCCTCTTGTTCTCTAGATGGGCAATCAAGCTGCCGTTTCCCAGGTCAACAACGAAGCGAGCTCAGCGGGGGCAAGCATGTATACTTAAAGCGCAAGTTTCTTCGCGACTATGCGAGCAAAGAGGTCGTTATGACCAAGAACGTGGGCCCTGTGGAGATGCTGACTGACCTCCTGACCAAGGGGTTGCCGGCGAGTCGAGTCTCCGACTTGCGCACAATGTTTGAGCTCACATGATCGTCACGTGAGTACTGCGTGACATGCATACTGGGGTCTCTCGTGTGTTGGGACGGAGTGTCGAAATGAGTGAGCCCCTTTGGAGCACAGCGAGAGTGCTCCAGCGAAAGTGCGAGAAGGTCGCAGGACTGAGCGAGAGGCACAGACAATGTATCGCTCTTCAACTTTTCTCCTTGCACCAATATCCAACTCCAACAGCAGTCGCATCCGCCGAGTACACGTTCTCGCGCGAGCTCTATTCGGTGTTCTCACCGCAGCAGCTCAAGTCGGCGACACGTTCCGTGCAAACAGTCGATGCACCGTCGGTTCGCAATCATCCGAGTGATGGTAAACGTGAGTAGTTTATCACTGCAAAGAAAATACGATAGGTTGCGGAAGCGCAACATCGGCACTCGTATCTTCTTTTGTAACCGGCGCCTGTTCAACAAAGTTGAATCGATTTAATGAGCTACAGTATGGTTGGCATGGAAAATAGAAAATGTATTGGATATGGTGGTCGTATGGAAGCATACAAATTTGCATACGAAAGTCGAGTTTCGTCTTCTCGCTCAGTACAAGTGACACGAACCACGTCGTGGTGGCGCAAGAGTGTTGCGCTAGCGTAGCCCACAAGGCGAATTCCCATTCATTACACCACAAGTCAAGAAGCCCTTCAAGGTCACAAGTCGCTGCAGTCCACCATCTCCTCCTTGAGTCGGGCTTGAGCTCCACACGCACCCGCCGTGCGCACGCACTCTCGACCACTTCACGCGACATCCTTCCGACTTGGGTGAGCAGCGTGGTACGCCGCCTTCTTTCCTTCTTTCCCACCTCTGTACTGTAAGTAAATTGGACATCGAACGTGTGTGCTGCGAAGAAGCAGTCAGTCTTTCTGTGTCTGCTCTCGCAGCTCGCTCGCACGACTGACCCCTCTAACAATGCCATCACGCCTCACAACATCAGCAGCACTCGATCAATCGAACGACGTGTGACGCACGCGGTCGATCCACGTACGGCCAGTCGCCACTCAATCTTTCCACGGCCACATAGAGGCTCTCTCCAGGCGCCGCCTGCTCACCAGTTGCGCTTTCGAGATCCAACGCGCACGTCAAGTACAGTCTAAAGAGGACCCAATTCTCACAGCAACAGCATGGCGGACGCAGAGGGCGTGCAGCAGGAGCTGCAGGACTACTTGCACAAGAAGGGCATCAACACGCTCTTCATCAACCTCGTCGAGTCGCTCCTGCTCACAAAGCCCGAGAACCCGATCCTGCACATCATCCAGTACCTCCAAGCCAACTACCCGGACGACGCAGCGCCGCCGCACAAGAAGGACGCGCCGCACGTCCGAGGCGGCGACAACAACCCGGCGTCGAATCGCCACCACCCAAACCACCAGTGTGCGTGTATGTTTACTTGCTGGATGTCGACGGACAAGGAGAGTTGGGACCTGATCTGTGTGGGTGCAGACCACTCGGACGAGTCGGACAGCGAAGACGACGATGACGGCGACGCTCTAAGCGAGATCCAAGAAAAGGTGGTGGCTCCCAAGCCTATAGTCAAGGGCCGCCGCACGTCCGTGTCGGCTGAGACGATCGATCCTTCCAGGTACAGTGTATTAGTATGGCGTACAGTGTCGACCTCTCGCTGACAGTGACGTGTGTGTGTCGTACTTAAACGAACGCACAGTGCTAAGCAGTTTGAGCGCGTGATCCACCCCAAGTCCGCGGAAGAGCGTGAAGGCATTGGCCGCATGGTGGCCGAGAACATCCTCTTTAAAGCGCTCGACGAGAAGCAGCACGCGATTGTGCTCGATGCGATCTTCCCGAAAGAGTTTGAACCCGGCGAGATCATCATCAAACAAGGCGACGACGGCGACAACTTTTACATTCTCGAGAGCGGCGTGTGCGAAGTGTACAAGGACGACATGCTCGTGCAAACGGTGCGAGTGTGTGTGACTGTGTGTGTGGGAGAGAGAGAGCCGTAATGGAACTGACTGTCGTCACGCGCCTCACACACACAGTGCACAGAAGCCATGTCGTTTGGCGAACTCGCGCTCATGTACAACGCGCCACGTGCAGCGACCGTGAAGGCGGTCGAGCGGTCGAAAGCGTGGGCGTTGGACCGGCAGACGTTCAAGTACATTATCATGGAGACGACGCTGAAGAAACGCGAAGCGCACAAGGGCTTCATTGAGCGCGTGCCGCTGCTCGAGTCGCTGAGCGAGTACGAGCGCCTCACCGTCGCCGACGCGCTCAAAACGGAGACGTTCAGTGACGGCGAAGTCATCATCTCGCAGGGCGACGACGGGAACCTCTTTTACATTATTGAAGACGGCACGGCAGTGTGCACGAAGCAGCTGAGTCCAGCGGAGGCGCCAGTTGAGATGGGGCTCCTCACGTCCGGTGCGTACTTTGGTGAGATCGCGCTGCTCACGACGCGACCGCGTCAAGCGACAGTGACGGCGAAAGGGACGGTCAAGTGCCTCACGCTCGACCGCAAGACGTTCAAGCGCGTGATGGGGCCGCTCGAAGACATTCTCAAGCGCAACATTGACAAGTACAACTCGGTCATCGCGAACAATATCTGAGCTCAGAGCGACTGCCCAGTCGCCCAGTCGCTCGCTTGTTGCTGTTGTTGTTGCTGGCAGGAGCAAGTGAGTGATCTCTGGAGAAGAGGGAGCCCAGCTCTTAGCCAGCAGCCAGCAGTCTTCAGGAGCGATCGACCGCTTGTTCCCATCCACACTCGTACGATAGCAGCAGCCCATTTCTCTTCTAATGCATATTATGCACGTCCTCGATCCTCTCTGTACCCGTACTCGCTTTTTTCACCATGGATGCGAACAAGGGGTTCGTTCATTCTCTTCTTAGGTGCGCAGCTTAAAAGGAGGCGAGCGAGTTTCGAGCAAGTGAGCGATCGGATCGGATCGGATCGGATCGGATGGATCGATGCCCGTCCTGCTTGTCTGTCTGCGGCGTGAGGCGTGGGGGTTGATTGAATCGGATCGGCCTTGGGCGGACCGCCCTAGTCCTTCTTCTCCGGGTTCTCCTCCAGCACCTCGACGACAAAGTTGTGGTTCGTGTACACACAAATGTCGGCCGCGATCTGCATCGACCGGCGGCCGATCTCCTCCGCGTCGAGGTTCGGCTGGTCGATGAGCGCCCGCGCAGCCGCTGTATCCGCCGTAGAGAAGCGAACAAAGAGAGGCGCCAAACAGTCAGACGTGCGGCTCTCTCTCTCATACACACGCAACAAGGTGATTGAAAGCCAGGACGCACCGAGAGCGTAGGTGCCGCCCGAGCCAATGCCGATGATCCCGTCGTGCGGCTCAATCACGTCTCCGTTGCCCGTGAGCGTGTACGACTGCTTGCTGTCCGAGACAATGAGGATCGCCTACCAAGTCCCGAAACAGAGTGATGGTCACGCACTCTTCATCGCCCTTCAGCGCCAGCACGAATCACAGAGCTGCATATCTTCTCTTCGCAAAGACGCACCTCGAGTCGGCGCAGGTACTTGTCTGTCCGCCACGCTTTCGCGAGCTCCACGCACGAGCGCGCGAGCTGCCCCGGGTACTCGTCGAGCTTGCTCTCGAGGCGCTCCATGAGCGTGAACGCGTCCGCAGTCGATCCGGCAAAGCCCGCGACAATGTTGTCGTTAATGCGGCGCACTTTCTTCGCGTTTGGCTTGACGACCGTGCTGCCGAGCGACACTTGGCCGTCGCCAATCAAACACTGTCGCCCACCCGCCCCAACCAATCAATCGACACCAGCAATGGCACATACACAGGACGCGCCGAGTCAGTTCCCAAAGACACTACAGTAGCGATGGAGAAGAAGAAGCAGCGCACCACTTTGCCGTTTTTGCGCACGCAGAGGATTGTTGTGCCGTGCATCTGTAGTATAGTGAAAGTAAGTCAAAAGATCTCGAGATGGCCGCCAGCAAGATACCACAGAAATAAAAAGCACGACATGCGAGAGAGAGAGAGAGAGACGCACGTCGTTGGCGCTGGAGAAGCGTGCGACTTGCGCGCTGGCGGCGCCTGCGTTGGCGCGTCCAGCGGTGGCGGCGGAGCGGAACAGCGAGCGCGCGAGCATCGTGCTTGTCTTGCTTGGTCTGCGGCTGCGGATGACGTTGTGTTTTCGGACACTCCAGCCGACAAGGTGCAATTACCCGGATCATCACGGTACACAAATCGCACCTACCCAAGCTGACACGGTACACGTTTTGTTCACCTGAAGCGTGAGTCCCAATCTCAATCAACTCACGGTGTCATGAGTGCCGCGACAAGTGCCGCGACAGGCACCAGCGGCCCAGGCTCCTCGCCCGCTGGCTCCCCAGCGCCCGCGAGCCTGCAGCCGACGCTCAAAGGTGCGATTCAGCCAGCTCTCTCTCTCTCTCGCTCTTGCTCCTTTTCGTGGCATGCGAATTCGCCTCACCCACGTCGCGCCAGTCATGCGTCTCTACAAGCCGAAGCTCTTCACGCAAGGCGTTGCGTCTGGGTCCCTCATGCCCACTGCGCTCTCGCAGGCAACGGCAGCTCAGCACGAGTTCGCCATGTCCAGCATGCTCATTCTACCCGACAGCTTTGGGTGCGACCGCATTCGTGCGTCTCACGCACGCAACAACACTGGGGCTGACGTACAAGAATGGGGGGACTGTGTCGCTACTGTGTATCACCAGCGAGATATTTCTCGGCAACACGTTCAGCAGCTACATTAGCGTTATTAACCAGTACGCATGCGACATGCGCGACGTCGGCCTCTCGGTCAACATCCAGTGCGCGAACGACCGCGTGGAGCTGCTAGACAACCGCTACGCGCGCACAGGCAAACGGCCGTCTGCGAACCCAGCCAAGGTCCTCCCAGCGGGCTCGTCGCTCGACATGGTCGTCGACTACCCGCTCAACCAGATTGGAAACCACGTGTGCGTGCGTGTGTGATGTTGTCTATGCAGACTCGCCTTCCACGGTACTCACACGACTGTTGCTGCTCCTGCTGCTCCTCCAGGCTCCGAGTCGGTGTGACGTACGTGGACCCGGTCTCGAACGAGCCAAAGTCGATCCGCAAGTTCTACCGCTTTGCAGTGCAGAACCCGCTCGTGATCAGCTTCAAGCAGTCAAATCTGAAGCTCCAGCTGCCGCAGCACCAGACGTTCGTGGAAGCGCAGATCCGGAACGTCTCGAAGCTCGCGCTCTTTGTCGACAGTATCAAGTTCCTGCCGCTCCCGCCGTTTGCTGTAGAAGAGTTTGAAGCAGCCGGCAAACAGCAGCAGCCAGCAGTAACGGCCGACCCGAGCCCGCAGTCGGCAGCTGAGCTGCTGAAAGCTGGTCCGCAGTCGCTGCTGAACCCACAGGAGGAGCTCCAGCGCGTGTTCCGCATCACGTACGACCCGACCGCCGACGCGACAACAGTGTCCTCCTTGGTGTGTGTGTCATCTCCAGGTCGGTGGCTGATGTGGACCACATAATCGACGCACTGACTGTCGCAATCGTCTCTGTGTCGCCTCTATAGAGCTCCCACAACCTTGGACGGCTACATGTTGGCTGGAAGACGTCGGTCGGTGAGGCCGGGTCCGTACAGAGTCAGCCAGTGATGCGGAAAGCGGACTCCGGCCGTGAAGTCGCCGTCACGGTCCCATACCTCCCCAAGCACGTCGTGTGCGGCGTCCCGTTCGTCGCGACCGTGCGCGTGACGAACAACTCGGCGCGTCACCTGCAGCTGCAGCTCCAGTTTCGCCAGGATGAGATGCGTGGCATCGTGTGCCACTCGCTCTCGCACCAGGTGCGAAGAAGAAGGCGTGTGGACGTCGTGCGCTCTGTCTGCGTCCGTCCCATCGCTTCCTGCTAACAAACTGCTGCGTGGGGGAAATGACGCAGAACCTTGGGCTGCTCTCGGCAAACGCGGCACTCGACATGCAGACCGAGTTCCTGCCGACAGCTGGCGGGCTGCACGCGATCCGAGGTGTCGCGTGCGTCGACTTGCGCACAGGCCAGGAGTTTGTCCAGGACGAAGTCGCACACGTGCTGGTACACGCTATGGCGGCGGCCACAGTCTGCGCGTGAGCTGAGCGTCCCAGTCAGTCAATCAGTCAGTTGAATCAGTTGAATCAGTCGGAGACGGGGAACGCGGAACGGTAGTGTACGCCGCTCTCTCTCTTAGCGGGTGGTTGCTCTATTGGATGCAGCAGATCTGCGTCTTCTTACGGACTGGAAATGCGGCGAGACACGTGAATTCGACCTCGCCCGCGACAAAGACGTCGCCGGGGTACACCTGGATGTTCTGGCTCTCTTCGAGCCGCACGAGCGTGCCCCACTCGCTCAGCGTGTCGTAGAGCCAGAACCGGCCGTCTCGGTGCTCGATCACAGCTTGGCGCCGCGACACGTACCGGTCGTTGAGCTCAATGTCGGCGTCGCTCAGTACGCCACCGACTGTCGCGACGTTGCGGACAACGTGGATGTCGCCGCGGTTCGCGCCCGAGAGTACGTAGAGCACCGCCGCGTTCGGGAGCTCCTCGTTCTGCTGCGTCTCGATGATCGTCTTCTCGAGCAAGTTCTTGTTGCGCTTCTTGCGGCGCCACTTTTGCGCTGGGTCGCTCAGCTCCTCCACGTCCGCGCTCTCAAGGTGGCTCTCGTCGTCGTCGTTGTCTTCGCCCGGTGTGGCCGTCATCACGACCTGCGAGTGGCGCGTCTTCTGCTGGTGGCCCACAAAGCTCGTGCGGCGATTCGACGACGGCGCTCGGCCGAGCGCCGTCGTCATGGCTCTGCTCAGGCTCTGACGCACGACAGGAGTGGACGACGGCGGCGTCTGCATCAGATGCGCGACGTGGCTGCTGTCGAAGAAGAAGCACTCGACACGAGAGCGCGCCTGGACGTTCTGGAACACCGAGTCGATCGGGATCGCGTCAGAGGCGGTGATCGGTTGGCTGGGCGACCACAGCTCCTGCAGCATAGCGGCGTCATCTGCTGCGTCGTCCGTCGGGTCCGTCTTGCTCGTAACGAGCAGCGCTTTGCCGTACCCGAGCAGCAGCAGCCCGCCAGTTCGCGGCGTGCTGTTGATCTGGAACACACCGTCTTCGACGATCGCGTCGCCGATCTCAAAGCACACGTGCTCGGCTTTCGACGCGAGCATGCGCAGGTCCTGGTACGAGAAGCCCTCGAGCCACGACACGTTCATACGGAGGTTCACGAGCAGCTCTTTGTGGCTCTCGTACGCCAAGTGCGGCTCAATGATGTCCATGTAGTGCGAGAAGTAGCCGCAGACATCGTCGCGACTGAGCGCGAGCAGGACGCATGGCGTCACGACGTTTGCACTCTCGCTGTACTCGAGTCCTTTGCCACGCAAGCAGATCTCGCCTAAGAAACTGCCGGCCGGGACCAGCTCGGGCATCGATGTCGGAAGCATCGTAGACGTGCTGCTCGGTGCCAAGAAGCCTTCGATGGCCGACAGCCGCCACGAGTTCGGCACGTCGCCTCTTCCTCTCGTCACCAGCTCCACGTCGCCGCTGATCACGATGAAGAGGAACGTCGCCGCGTCGCCTTCGTCGTAGATCGCGTCGCCAGGTTGGAGGTTCAGGCGCTGGCCGCGTCTTGCGAGGTTCTCGAGGCTCGGGCGGTCGACTGCGATCTGCTGGAGCCACGGCATCTTGCTGAGGACGCTCGCGTTCTCATTGACTTCGTCAGCACGCGCTGCGACGCTCGCTTGCGACTCGTTCTTCACGTACACGACCTCGACCTCGGTGTTTCCGCACTTGAACACCGATCCTTCGACGAGCATCAGTGCCTTGCTCGTGTGGCGCACGAGGTCGCTCCGGTACACGAGCTCGTGCGCCATGCTGTCGCGGCCAAGCAGGAAGTACAGGCCTTGGTTGATACCGGCCGCTCGTGGTGCGAGCGAGCACGCGCCGTGGTCGAGTTGGATCGCAAACTGCTCGACGTTGAGCGCGGACGTGAAGATGTGGCCCTCACAGTGCCGCCCTTTGCCAAACACAAACGCGTCCTGTGTGTGGTGCCGGAAGCCGAATGGGATGAACTTGCGTTTCGCGCGCGCTTTGCGCTTCGATGCCCGCAGCAGCTGGCACTTGAACGCCACCTCTTTCATGTCGGGCTCGTGGTCGCGGAAGGCGCGGTACACGCTCACGACCTGGACTGCATGCGTCCCAAAGAGCACGCAGTCGCCACGGCCGATGCGGGTCGGCTGGCTCAATGCAACGCGGGTCTGGCGCTTTGGATTCTCTTCGAACGACAGGTCCTGGAGCACGAAGAAGCAGCCGTCGAACACAATGCGTGCGTGGACTGCGAGCACGCCAGTCGCAGGGACGAGGATGTCACAGGCTGCTGCAGCCGAGCCGATGATGTACACGTCTCGACCGGGAAGCTGCTGCTCCTTGCACACGTGCTGGTCATTCACAGTGACAGACACTGTGATGCTCGCTGGCGTGCACTTCTCATAGACGCTCGCACGCTTCGATTTGCGTTTGTATCGGTTCCCGACGAGCGGTGTGCCATCTGCAGCGTCCACAGCGGTGCCGAAGCGGACACGTCTTGAACTTGAGCTCGCGACGCTCTCGCGGCCTCTCTCGCCTTCAGCGCTGCCGTCTGCAGCGTCGTTATCAGCCGAGTCGATGGACGCTCGGCGCTCCATCCGAGTCGTGAGTTCGTGCGGATCGCTGCTCGCGCTCAGCTTTGCTCCTGTGCAGACTTCGTGCACGACAAGCGTCGCGTGTTTACCTAGTAGAATCGTGTCGCCATTGCGTAAGCGGAAGCCGTCTCGCTGAGGATGGTGGCGACTAATTGTGTTCAGACAGAGAAACGTGCCACTCGAGCTGCCGCAGTCGCGAATGAGGTAGTCGTCGCCGTCGATGAGCACTTCGGCGTGGATCGGGTCCATGCTGGCGTCTTTCGTCGCAATGACCGTGTGCTCGCCTGGGTCACGACCAATGTATCCGTGGGTGAGGAACCACGCCTTCTTGGCGCGGGTGTGCGTCTTGGGTACCATGAAGCAGAGCTCTTCGCGCGCGCGCAGCCGGCGCTTCTCGTTCTGCATGGGCGAAGTCGCATCGCCAGCCGCCGAGTTGGCTGGCGTCGTGCGCCGGAAGAAGGCGCGAAAGTCGAACTCACTCGCCTGGTTCAGGAACACGAGCTTCTCGGGCCCGTCACTGTTCTCGTCCTCCATCGCTGCCGTGACGACAGTCGAGACCGGCATTACACTTCGGCGCTTCTGGAAGAACTTGGGCGGCCTCGGCGTCGCCCTCCCGCTCGAGCTGACGCTCGATGTTATGCAGTTTACTGCAGTCGCTGCCGACTCCTCTGTTGTAGACGACGCGCTCTGCGAGCCGTCAAAGTTCGCGCTCATCACAGTCCAGTTGACGGTGACTGACGCTGTGCAGCGCGAGGAAGAGACGAACCACGGCTGAACCGACGAGCTAGTGCACGACGAAAGGCCCTAAGCAGAGGAGCGCGAGGGCTCGGTGAGGACAAGTAATTCCGCAGCCACGTGGAGCGCGCAGCATCGATTGGATCAGGACGATGGTTTCTGTGCAGAGAACCAAAGTCGAGAATAGGTGGTGGTTGAAAAGGACCGCACATTTACCGACCTATATTACTTAGTGCAGCGTTAGCGGAGCGGTTTGTGCGGTGGCTGTACAGTACAAGTGCAGGGCGGAGCGTACTTGCTCAGGAGCTTTGACGCAGACAGCAAGTGTCGGTGGTGGCGTTAACACCACCGGTATGTCGCCAGCTTGTGAATCCTCATGATGGAATTGATACATCAGCTGTGTAGCCATCTTGGAGAAGATGGCTACAGCGACCCTTCACATGGGAATTTTCGCACCTGCTGTGTGACGTGTGAGCAGTGCACAAAGGTCACAGCTTCACTTGCGAAAATGCGCATCTGGTTGTCGGCTGGATCCGAGCTGCTGAAGTCCGCTATGCTTTCCTCCTCCTCCAGTGAAGTCCCTCCATTCACTCGAGGAGAGGGGAGCGCGACTGTAACCCCATGACTCATTCTCAAATTCACGCTCCTACTTCCAAGTCCCCCCTCTTCTCAAGTCCCTGCACCAGCGCCAGCTCCAGCGCCAGAGAGGCTGACAACACAACTCCAGCGATCAGCCTCCATGTCGAATACCAAGCAATCAACCTCGTCCTCTTCGTCGCCAATGATGCAAACGCTTCGTTCCAGCGTCCACGTCGCTTCGACAAGGTAAGTTCTGAAGACAACGAGCACACCCGAGCCACGAACACATCCACTCAAGCTTCAGGTCTGAATTCCCCCCATTGAAGCCTCGCAGCCAACACGTTCGAGAAAGGTAAGTGTCAAGCCCTCCAGTCAGCCGCACGTCCAGAATTTCCAAGCCCACGGCTAAGAGAGCACCAAGACCAACTGCTGACGGCAATACCCGAGACGCTTCACCCTCTTGATCACCAACAGCCTCGGTGAAGCGCATAGCCACCAACACCTGCGCTACTTTTTTCGCGGCAGTGGCGAACGAGAACAGCTTAAAGTTGCCGCCAGGTCTCGTGTTGCGACGCTGCGCCTGTTCTTCACCGCGTACTGCAACCTGCGCGACCTACACATCGATCTGGAAGGCAAGAGCTGACCAAATGGCATGAACAACGTCGAGGCCGACAACCAGTTCCCGAAGCGACTGGAAGTGCTCATGCGCATGCAGATGGTGATCAATGTGATCGTCAGCCACAACCCGATCGCAGAACTCCAGGGCCACGCTCATTAGAGATCCGGACGCTCCAGTACTGCCCACTGACGTGGTGCCGAGCATGCCGAGCACGTCATGCACGGCGTCGCGTCCGAGAACTCCAACGCCACGGTGACGTTACGCAGACCGTGACGAAAGACAGAGCACAGTCCGACGCTGGTCTTCATCCCTACCAGCGTCCAGTTCTGCTCAGGTCTTGTTCGCAAGAACGAGGTTCGTGGTAATATACTCGATATTTATGCGCTTGCGTATTTTGTCTCGAAAAATATATGCTCATGGACACAACTTCTTCAAGACACCACAATCAATCTTCACCAAAGTCATAACATCGCCAGTAATGGACGAGGTGGTGTGGAAGTGCACAGCTGCGTTTGCGCTCGGCGTCGCGACGCACTATGTGCTTACGCGGCAGCTGCAAAACGCCGAGTCTTTGGCGGCACCGACGCCTGTAGAAGTGCCGACGCGTGAAGAAAAGCCCGTGGCGGCGACGGCGAGCGACGCTCCGCCCGCTCCACACGATGATGGCAACGACGGTGACGACAGCGAATTGTCGGACGAGAGTGACTGGGAGGAGGCGGACGGCGCGCTGACCCCGCACAAAATGGTGCTCTGCGTGCGCACGGACCTCAAGATGGGCAAAGGTGCGCCTCCACTCCTTGATCGTCTTTGTTGTGTGGGTGTTGTTGGTCGAACGTGCTGGAGCCAAACGTGTGCTGCGTGTGTGGCCAAACCGGCAGGGAAGATCGCGGCCCAGTGCTGCCACGCGACGCTCGGCGCCTACAAGCGCGCTGTGAAGCGTGCGCCGGCCGCTGTGCGTGCGTGGGAGACGCTCGGACAGGCGAAAGTGTGTCTCAAAGTGGACTCAGAGGAGGAGATGCTGACACTCGCAGCCACGGCGGCCGAGATTGGGCTCATCCACTACGTCGTGGTGCGTTTCCTCTGCTAAAGTAACAGGCCGGCGGAACGGAACCGTGAGCTAATGGGACGGTGAGAGCTTGTTTGCTGACGGACTGTGGCTGTGGCTGCTGTGGGGACGGGAGTCGCAGGTGGACGCTGGCCGCACGCAGATCGCACCCGACACGAAGACGGTGCTGAGCATTGGACCAGCGCCAGTTGAGGTGGTCAACGCCGTCACTGGCCACCTCAAGCTCATGTGAGCACTATCGTCGTCATTGGCGTAGAGAACACGAGCGCAACAAGAGAGACACTGACCAAGTCGTCTTGTGGAGGAAGACGGATGCATTCGCTCGTACTTAACCGGAGCGTCGCTTATATCGTCAAACAGCTCTCTCTTGTCTCTGCTGTACCTACAGCATCGGGAAGAAGTTCTCCCGGTCGCCACGCTCCTCGCGCTGCTCAGGCGTCTTGAGTGCGCCACTGCGGCGCAGGCCACGCACCGCTGAGAGCACGACGCCGACGATCACCGTCGTCGCAATCATGGTCATGATGATCACAACGTACACGTCAGTGGGTTCGAGCGAGAGCGACGAGTGCCCTCCAGTGCCGCTGCTCTTGCCATCGCCGTCCTTCATGGCGACCGTCGTGGTCGCGCGGAGCGTCGCTGTCGACATAGCGCTGTCCACGCACGCAAGGTACTCGCCCTTTGTCGTCCACCACTTGAGCGTGCAGAGCATCTTGGCGCGGCACAGGTCGGTGCTACACGGAGCGCTCCGGTGCGACTGCGCCTTCATGTTCCAGTAGTACGAGTCCAGGAGGGACGGCGACTGCTCCAAGCGCTCGTACAAGTCCCGCAGGTCCGCGTTCGCGAGCGACTTGAGGCCGTACGCCCTGTTAATCAGTGAAAGTGAGTGAGTGAGTGGAGGCTCTGATGCACACCAGCTGATACAATGCGAGCAACACACAGAGACACAGAGAAAGACGCACTCGCTGGCCTTGAAGAGAAGCTTCCAGTCGAGCTTCTGGTCCGCCTCCGAGATGTTCGTGCCGTACACAGCGTAGTCGAGCACGTCGAACGTGGTCGGGTCGTAGTCCCAGACCATGAACGACGGGTTGTTCCCAAAGAGCGGCGAGATCGAGCCCGAGACAAAAAGCGGCACGAGCTCAAACGCGCTCGCAGCCGCGTCGACGCTCGCTGGCGGAACGCGGAACTCGACGCTGTGGACGTGCCCAAACACCTGTGCCTTGACCACGCTCGCGTACATTCCCACAATGCTCTTGTACGTAGTGATGTAGTGCGGGTGCCACTGCGGGTTCCCGCCGTACGAGTCGACGATCGGCGGAATGTGGCCAGCAATGTACGCGAACTTGCCTTGCGCCTTGAGCGTCTTGAGCGTCGCGTTCAGCCACGCAAACTGCCCAAACGGGTCTGGAATCGTCGACGTGTTTGGCACGTGACTCGGCTGGAGGTACACAGGTTCCACAGTGTGAGCTGTCTCGGAGACGGCAACTACTGCTACACACAGCCACTCGAGACAAGCGACAAGCGACGGTCTCTACGTACCGAGTACGGCACAGTGTTGAGCGTGAGCACGTGGAGCTTGTCGGCGAGTTCGTACGTGAGGTACCCACGGCGGTTGAACGCCTTAAAGTTCGACGCTGAGAGCGACGAGCTCCATACCTTGGAGACCTTTTCGATCGATGGGTTCGTGTGCGCGTTCGGGTCTGTCACCTCCATGAAGTAGTCCGGGTCTGATGCGCACACATAACCACACACATAAGCACACACACTGTGAGATAGTCGATCCGATTCTGTCGCTCGGACGCGTCCGGTAGCGAGAAAGGACACGTGGTACGCACTGCCGTCCGCGTTGCCGATGATCGCTGTCGTCTCCTTCACGCGGGCGACGCCGCCATGCTCGCTGTTGTCGGTACGACCGAAATCCGCAGGTGGGAAGAACTTCTCGATCGTTTTCACGTTCTTCTCGAGTGTGGCCGCAATGTACTCGTCCGAGAAGAGTCCGTGGGCCACGTGGTCGCCCGTGTAGAGGAAGAAGTCGGGCGACGGCGCCACCTTTTGCGCAAACGCGAGCGCTGATTGGAGGAGAACCAGTGGCGCGTCCTCGAAGTAGTGCATGCGCATGGCGGCCGACTCGCGCGGGTCCAGCGACACGGAGAGGTTCAGGTGCACGTCCGAGAAGTGCAGAAGCTGGCGGGCGCACCGGACGTTGGCTGCGAAAGACGGCGATGGACCCATCGCCAGGAGGAAGGAAGCGACAGCGGCGCCGCTTGCGATGCGCATTGTCCCTGCTGCTGTGCACTTGAGCAGGAGGAACCTTTTGCAACTCTGACAAGCTGCCAAGACAGGCGCGGCGGGCCTGAGCTGTTTTTGGATTTGAGGCTAGCTTACAACAAGTTGGCGTGTCATTTTCTGTAAGCGCCCCAGACAAACTCGAAATAGACTCCTCTGTTTTTCACTCGGCTGGTGGAATCGTGGGACCACCAGTCTGGTGTCCTGCACCAGGCCCACTACTCCCACACTCCGCACCAGGCCACTCACTCCAGGCCACGAATCGCAGTTACGCGTATGTAACAAGTAGATGACACTTGGTTCCAGACGTGCCGACTTCGTACAAATTCACCTTTTCCTCTCCAGCAGTTGAAGTGGTTTATTTGCATATCTTCAGAATCAGAAGATAACCACACTGTAAACGTCCATGTGACTTCGAACTCTCTCTTCTCCTCTCAGACACTCAGACTGAGAGCACACGCACAAGTGCAAAGCCCTTGACACAAGCACGAATGGAGTCCGCATGGAATACATCGCCGGCTAAGACCTGACGCGGCGCGGCGCATCCGCTGGTGAGCTTGATGGATGCAGCGTACATAAGTATAATACTCACCCATATATCAGCGGTCGCGAGATATTTCGCTGCGTTCAACACACTACGAGAACGGTATACTCATCATCTCCAGAATCTTAAACGAGCTTGTAAACGAGGACTTAAAGAGAACGTTCGCTACTTTCTTAGCCACCGACCCACCAATTGGATCCTGTGTCGATGACGTACCTGAGCGGCGTCAAGGGGCAAGTGGTGGAGAGGACGCGGGCGAGCTTCTACATCAACCAAAGGACTGCTACTCATCTCTAAGAAAGACTCTAAGGAAGACACACCTTGAGCTGGCGACCACGCGCTTGAGGACACAGCGCCTCTGATGACGTTGAGTAATTCGCGAGTGAACGGAGGGATCCTATGCGTGAAGAGCCACAACAAGGCTCTGAAAGACCGAGCGTACGCCGTGTTTTAAGCCGGTTCTCGTGGGGCGGTGTTCAGACGTCGGCGACGTCGCCCTTGACAAGCTACAGTGGACCACGGCATGCCTGCTTGCCCGCATGACGGGAAAGAAAGAAAAGCACGCCCACACGTTGACCGTGTAAAATACCGCTTTGTGCTGCGAGTAGGATCCTCTCCAAGCCATCGCCTCATGTTTACCGCGGAACGGTATGGCGTCTGGCTTCGCGTATTCAGTAAAAAAAATCGAGACCTCGCAACGGGTCAACATGCTAGCGTACGTCAACGAGGTGCTCGACTCCCTGCGAGATATACCAGGACAGCTTCAGTTAACTCCCAACATCAAGATCCACTCACGCACATATGATGCCGCTGATGTGCCAGAGTCCAGTCCTGACGTCAATCTGAGGTATTTGGCACACTACCAGGCTGGAACGTGGATGGGTTCAATACGGCACTCGAGTATATCGCAGAGACATCGAGCAGCGAACAAAGGGTCGCTGCGTACTGGGTGGCGGGTAGCACTCAGCAAAACTCATCCAACCGCCAAAGCAAGGGAAAGCGGAGCGACGTTGGCAAGACAGCGAGCGTTTGCGGCACATTTGTTTGGGTGCTTTAGTCAGCGCCTGCGGCAGCCATCGTATGCCAAGGTATTCACAGCCACGCTACATCACTACCTATCAGATTCGCAAGCTGCAAGCGATCTCGCTCTCCACGATGCGACGATTGAGCATCGCACACATCGGACACGTCGCTGATTTCCACTAATGATCGGACGCTTCTGCTAATGAGGAGCGGGGATGTACGTCAGAGGATCACCGACGGCGACAGCTGATCGCTGCCGCTGTCAGTGCTAGGAGTCGACGACCCAAGAGCGCAAGCGCTGGATCTAGAGGTAGCCGACACTCACTTCCCCGTCACGTCCGCCCAGCGCGGAACGGTAGCAGGCACCGCTGCGCTTAAGGCAAGACCAAACTCCACGCTGACGCCCACGCTAAGATCTCAAAGCTGCAATTGCAAGCAATCGAATACCAGCATGTGATGCTAGTAGACTAGTGGAACCACCATGCCGAGCTGGTGGCGCTACAGAGGCAGCTGACTACAGTGGTCGTGTTGCTTTGGGCACCACATATGCGAACACGAGAACGCAGACGCATCGGAAACCAAGGCGTTATCGCCGAGCAAGAAGCCCACCCTGATATTGGGTGAACGCCGTTTGAGCCGGCGAGCGACGCACGGTCACCTGACCATCGCTCACTCCGCGGACAGATTATGTCGATATTGCTCTACCAAATCTGCGTTGACGATATCAACGACATTCCAATGTCACTCCCTACACGACACATGAAGCGCGATCACGATCGCCCGTGAAGTTCTTAGTAGTTGGTACTCTACTCGCGAAGCCACCTCCCTGCCCCCCCAACAGCGTGGCACGAGGCAACAAAATCAGACACCCTCGAAGCGCAGTGGTTAGCGCTGCAAACATTGAATGCACATACTACGTCAGCCAATCGGAGCCGAGATAAGACAGAAACACCATCAGCGACAATATGGGTTTGGAAGCGCAACTGATAAACCAACAAAACCTCACACTTTGAGCAAGCGCGCTTATTCAACATCGATCATGTGCACGCTTTACACCATCATACACACATGCACACAATCGTACCAGTGCTCGATCGCCACGCCCACACAATGGTGATGGTGCACTGGTGCACGCGCGCGTGCGGGAGGCTGGATGCGCCGCCATCTTTAGCGATTTTATGCTTTGGTTCTAAATGCAACCAGACGCACGCACAAACACGCACACATTGTTAGTTCTTTGTGAGCTCACGTACACAGCACGACCACACACGCGCCCGCTCTTCTACCACTGCTATTTCTCCTCTCGGATGCGTCCACGCTCTTAGTACTGGGATACTAAGTAAGAGATGGGCCTGAGTTGAGATTGTGAGGGATCTAAAATCGAGTGATCGGAGTGGACTTATGTATTTTGCACGTAGTGTGGCTGAATCCAGAAAACATTTTAGTGTTGTTTATCCTGAACACAAATCCCTGTTCAGTCGGGTTGATTCCTTCAAAAAATTGTTTAGAATTTTAAGTACTGTAAATTTGTAGAAATCGAAAGACAGATCGGAAGATAAGCATTGAAGAACGTGATGGAGATTGGGGACGAATATCTTTGTTATCCCGACATGTAATTTATCGATCTTTGAATGTCATCAGCCAGCTAATTAAAAGAAAGCAGAATATTTTCGATAAAATGTAAAATCCGAAAGAAATATCGCCCAGATTTGGCTAATCGAGAGCCATTTTCAACACTTGGTTGCTACATCAGCTATTCGATTCTGGTGCATTCCAACAGAATTGACCGAAATCAAATCCTAAGTATATGTAGTTTGCTTGTACCAAGACGTTGTGCATTAACACTAGTTCTCAAACTCGCTCCGACACCAGTGAACCTCACATATTTACAGTTAATAAACCGAAGAAGACTAATGCCAGCTCACTGAACGTGTTCATGCACTTCCTCATGGAGAAGTGTGTCCCTTTCTGCAACGTCGACTTCGCTCTGCAGGAAGATGGGACGGACAGAATGCTCGTGGTGCTCATGGATAATTCGGCATTCATATCGCGAACACCAAGGGGAAGAGAGAAAAACAATCTCAGGCCACCATGCAGTACTTTATACAGGCAAAGAATAGGATGGCTACTGGAGCGCTGTTCAAGTTGTGCGATAGAATCCTGATAGAATTCTGGATGGGTCATATAACGGTGTAGTCTCACATATACTACTCTGTGTCGCAAAACAATCGCCATTTGATTTCAATGTGGTGAACACCATATATATTTGAGCGGTGTTTGGTCAAAACGATGGTGCAAATTAAATTTTAACGCATAATAATGAGCAGTATTTGATGCCGTAGTGTGATTAGCTGGAATTTTTGCGGTGGAGGATTTCTTCGTAAATAAATACCTCCTTTTAGTTTCGCACTGAAAGCAGTTGAGCAAACGAGAAGAAAAGCAGGAGAAAGAGGACATTTTCCTCTATATTATTGTAAAAATTGCTTGAAGTGTCGCTCGCCCAGTGAAAAGCTACAGCCAAAGATGGTGCCTTCATTTGCTCGCGTGTGCGATTCTATTGTGTTGCGTTCATAGCGCTTTGCACTGTCCAAATATGAAGCATATACAGCTGGATCTATGGTTTGCAACAGTAAAAACGGCATGCCAATTGTGCTCATGCAGCCCACGCGGTGCTTGCTCGAGCGAATGGCGATTGCTTTGTGACACAGATACAGCAAGACTAGAGGACAGGACCAGGTCAAACCAGGGATCAGTCAATACAATACAACGCGGCATTGGCTTCAGACCAAGTCCAATAGTACTCACTGCTGTACACCCGACGGCAATAATGACAACTGCAATGATTGCAATGTATTGCTGCGCTCAACTTATCAACTTCAACGCATCCGAGGATCGTGGTGATGTTGCACATTCCGCGGTTCGCGTGGAGAAACATGACGGTCTCAAAGTTCGTGGGGAGCATTGACGGTCGCAACGACGTGAGGACGAGCTTACAACCAGAGAACAAGCGCTCGCAGGTATTGCTGGTGGGAGGAATGACCTGCAGCAGCAGATCGTACTGTACGGACACCCGGTCCGATCGGCGGCCTGCTTCGCCTAATGTAGGACAGTTGTCGCAAAGTCGTCGCCTTGTGAAGATGCCGATGTAGCGGCAGGCGGGGATACCACAAGCGCTTGTATGGCACTTTGCTCAGTCGCAGTCAGCGGAAGATCATTCTGAATCTTCACGGTTGCGTTCTCAAAGGTTGGCGAGTGCACAATGGCAGACGTAGACGTCAAATAGTCGCTCATCACCAGGTACTTATCGACACACGCGTCAAATAGCAGGCGGACTTCCGCAAGAGTGCGTTTCTCCGCCTTGCAGCTTGACACATACGCTGTCGAGCTCATGGAGCTTCTCGACGAGGGCACAAATGCAGCGGTGAGCAGTGCTGCGCGGTACCAGCTCCTTCAACACTTGCACAGTGAGAATGGCGTCACGGATGAGCGTGTAGCGCTCAAGCATGGCAAAGGTTGATGACCACCCGTCACATTCGCCTTGATCGGCTGAGCTCTGTGGCCTTGGCGAGCTTGGCGGCGTTGTTGATGTGGCACAATTGAATCATCAGATTCTGAATCTGATCAATTTGATCCCGATTTTCATCCAAAAGCCGGTTCACATCGAGATTAAATCGGTAGCTGGCGCAGCCAATCAGAGGCAACTTCATCTTGGCTGCAACACTCTGATTAGTTGAGCAGTTGTCGGCCACAATGAAGCGCACCATGGACAGCCGCTTGTCGTACACTTTGAGCACACTTTGGACGTGGTCGATGTGGGCATCAGCGCTCATGCCCTTGTCCATGGGCGAAAGAGCAAATAGCCCCTGGCAGCGCTCGCGCGTAAACACCGAGTAGTGGCCGAGGGAGTGGAGGGAGTTGTTCGACCATCCGTCAAACATCAACCCGATCTTGGTCGCAGCGAAGCGCATGTAGGTCTTGATAGTCTTCGCGCCCACTGGCTTCATATTGACGACTGCGCGCGTAACCTTGTTCTCGACCTCGCTGAGAGCCATGTTACGCTCGATCAGCCAGTCCATACACTGGTAAAATGTTGCTTGTGGTTCTCATCGACAAACCCGAACGTGTCAATCGTGCTTGTCGATTAGACGTGGATGTTCTTGAACTCGGCGGCGTAGCCGTCGTACTTGGAGGGCAGGTGTCCAAGGAGGCTGCTGTAGTCGGTGCCTGCAGCTTGCTTGCGGACACAGCTGCACTTCTTACAGGAGAAGAGACCGGAACCGAGGTCGGCAAAGAAGAAAGCTCAGAGCTGGCGGGTGGTCATCGCGCTGGATTGTATAGTGTGCTGGGCAGGCTAGGGGAGGTTTTGCGCCTTTTGGTGAGTTGTGCAATGGGAGCTTCCTTTCAGGGCATTGGGCGTTCACACCAGCACCAGTGGAATGGTGCAAGGGCATCAGCGGAGGACGGCAGCCACCCAACACCACTGGTGCGGGAAAAATACAATAGTATTATACACAAGGGTGTATTATACTAACATTCCAAAAAAACAATGTATAATAATTCCGTCAATACAATGCGATAATAATTGGTATTGTATTATTTTGACCGAGCCCTGGGTCAAACACCAATTGATATTCATCACATGCAACTGTGTGGAGTGCTCGAAGATGCAGAGCGTAGTGCTGAAGCCGGCATTCACGTCGAGCTTAGCGGCGGTGAATAAGTGCCAAAAGCTCTCCTCTGGATCGGCGCTCTCGCCCCCTCCCGATTCCTCATCTCTCGAAGTGTTGTTATCATTATTATCCTCGTTAATGTGCTTGCCAGAGTCGTCGTTCTTGACGATAATCGATCAGATTAGGGGCTGCAGATCATGGCGTGTCGGTCATCTCGCCCTCGATGACATGGTGCTGTCGGCGTGCTTGGCAGTCGTGCGAGAAATCCGCTCCATCGTCAACACGAAGTCGACTATCATGTGGTTAAGTGAAGCGAACTCCGCATTGATTACTCGATTTAAGCGTTCAAGATGGTTATTTGTTCGAGCTACGAGTTGCTCGTCTAAGCTATGCATGCTCCAGACTTCCAGATGTAACTGAACGAGCCAGGTTCGACGGAAGTACCCCCAAAACCGCTGCAAACGATCTGGCAAGTACTCGAACGCTCGGACCTCAGCTCTCATTTGAAAATCGGCGCCGGGCTTGGCCGATGCCCCAGTCCATGATGAGGTTGCGATCAATCACTACAAGAAAATAAGTAACTATGTCGAAGAGCAACTTGCTCTTCGACGACGGCGCTTGCAAGCGCACGCATTCTGCGCGAAAGGGTATGTTTCTAGTGAAAATAGTATCCGATCCTGTTAGGTTCAGGAAACCGGACTCGAACAACTTCAATCACAGCTGCGTTAAAGTCGCAGATCACTTAAGTGGGTCGCAGTTTCTTTGTATTGCATTCAATCGCGAAGTTCAGTATCTCCCAGTAGGTGTCTTGTTTTTTAATGTCGCGGAACCCAACGAAAGTCCTGTCAATGAAGATAGTGGAGCCCGGAAACATCAGCGCTCGCAGTAGAGCACGAAGTCCCGAGCCAACGAGGCGTTCAGCTGAAATGGGTCGCGCTGTTGGAGTCATAGTACCCATTGCGAAACTGGAAAAACCTAAGGTTGTCCGATCCTATTAACAGCGAGAGCGGCGTGACATCAACAATGCCGAGTAGCACTCCGGCGTAATAGTGATGCCTCGTCGCGTGAACTCTGCTAACGACTTACTCGCATGCGAGTCCCCTTATAGCATGAAGATTGTCGTCTTCGTAGTACTGATCATTGAGTCAAATTTCGAGAGCAGGTGTTGCGAGTTCGGCAATAGGAAGTCAATCCGCCTCCAGCTTTATCTCGTGCACCACAGACTGGACCGGCGTTTCTGACAGAATCACCTCCTCCGTGCGCAAGTGTGCGGCAAAATCTCGCGGCAACGCCTTCCGCGGCGCGACATTCATCCGTTTCCTGGCAAAACGTGCTCTGGTAGAAGCTGTATATATATGAGGCCTTAACGCCAAACTTTCGTGCCAGGGTATACTGGAAGCCGTGGAGGAACACCACTGTCATCCAAACATTATATCTTTCCGTGTCCTCGACGACATGGTGACCAGTGGTGTCCTCTGCGGCGACTGTGTTACAGTTGGCGTTTGATTTAATATGGCTCTCGATGCGGTGGATCGAATGGACAGCGGCTCCCCAGGTGACATATATCGGAGTAGACTGAGATTGTGCTTACTCTTCTACGTGCTCTTTGAACGCAGGCTCTGCCCCTCCATGATCTTTGGCGTCGAAAAATGTTGTTCGAAATACATGCTTATCCTACGCGTGGGAGTCTGGTCTTGTAGGCGAGATGCATAATGACACCTCGAGGATGGCACGCGCTGCATGGGCAGCATGTGAATGCGCGACACCCACTTCGCAAACCCGACCGAAATAGAGTGCGAAAATAGTTGGGAATGAAAGCAAGAAAAATCTGTTGGTCCCCCCAAACGTAACCTGTTGTACTGTCCTCGTCAACAGAAGAACGGCTGCATGTTATAGGAGTTATGCCTGCCACGGCTTGGCGGGCGGATGATGAAGAAACTTATTGCATGAACCAAAAAGGACATCGCACAGCGAACTAACAACCTGTACTCCAGCGCGATCAATCAGACCAGCTGTCAGGACGCAGCACTAGTGGTGCTGTGGTGGAACGCGTTTGGGTACACCTCAGATCTCACCTTCGTCAACAAGGACATTCTTTAAAATTTGGAGACATTTAATGTGCGCGCAGAGCACATTAAATGTCTCCAAATTTCGCTCGCAACGCCGAACTGACTCACTCACTCTTCCCTAACTGTGGCTTGCTCACGACTTCGCCCAAGCGCAACCGTCAGACTGACAGGCGTCTGGTTCTAGACCAACTAAACACGCTAATGGATTCCAACAAGCCAACTGACGGTCGCCGGCGAAATCATTGCGAATGCCTTGAACTTAAGGCTTGAGGGGCATATGCTATACCCTGCTGTCTGTCAATTTTGGCAACCATCACTTGTGCGGCATTTTGGCTGACATGCCGACGAAGCCCATCGTCCGCTATAACTTCAGTGACGGCTAAGCAGTACATCAAGAATCTCTACGCGATTTGATAGCAGTTAATGAAGGACGTGCTGCCCGCTTACGAGGTCGCTGCGTCGAACACGCCTATTCAGTTCAATATCATCAGATATGGACTCTTTGTATGCGTCGAGATGCGCCGTCATTGGTGCCGACCGGCATCGTCACTGTGAGCTGAACCGCCGCCGATTTGAGTATTTTTCGTTCTGAATGTTGCCAAACGCAAGTAGATGAGAAGTAAGTAAAATGACCATCAGTATAGCGATTAGTGAATGCAAACGTGATTTTTTATTTAAATAACTTGGAGTTGGTCGACGCTTGTCTTGGTGTTGCTTGGTGCTGGTCTGCTTGCGCGTCATGGTCGAGCCAAGACCACTCGAGCTCAATGTTAAAATACACGGTGATAGTCCCGTGCTGTGCCCGGAGAAGCTCTGGAATTTGAATCTTGAGGTATACAGTGATAATAAACGCCTCCCAATGGTCGCGTACAGCATGGCATACGCCTTCCAAATGGTCGTGTTGTACAGGACCATTTCGAAGACGTTATCATCGATCATTGATGCATGCCTCAAAGTATGTACAGTCCAACGCCGTCGGAATGGATGCATGGAAATAGTGATGCAAAAGAGGCTTCCTTTTTGAGTAGTATTTCGGTGACAGCAGAACACAGAATCTTCAAAAACAAGAGCAGATAGAAGAGTAGTCGGAAATGTAATCGAAAATTTTGGAATGTATCCCGAGGAGAGACATTTCTATACAAGGGAGAGAACTGTCTACCTCCCCCGAACAAGCCACAATCTCGCCAAAAACGCACCATTTATGAACGATTATTATATAAATTTATGAATGTGGCAGGAATGGTTCCTGTTTAAAAGTAATTTTGGAATGACTTCCGAAGATCGACGTAGACCTCGGGCAACACGAAATTATTTTCAGTTTCACATATTTTAAGAAAAATCCTCTACATATCGGGAAAAGGTCGCGTGAAGGTTAGTTGAATGGTCAAAAATCAGAAAATATTTTCGGAAAGGGTTGACCAAGTCAGATCTCGGAATAACTCTGGGAAAATCCAGAGAACAATCCTGGACAAGTCATGAATAGGACCTGCCCAGGTACCAATATCAGGAATCTTGAAACCACCAGGTCCTGTTCATACATAAATTACGTGCATAAGAAAGACCATGTTGCTTATAATTCAATAGATCGACGACCTTTCATATCTTTGAATGTATATTTCATCAACTCAAGGAGTCGTTACTTAAAGTTCAGAAATTCTGTGTGATCTCGGGACCAGACCTGTACTCAGGGCCCGAGAAAATATTATTTATATTTATTTTTTGGTTTCACCACAGACAAATAAATAATTGGCCAATTTTCAATATTTGTAGAAATATTTTCCGAATAAATGATCTGAGTTTAAAAGATGACCTTGTCGATTTCAACTTCGAACTGCCTTCCCATTCGACTCCGTTTACTCTTTGCCAAAAGTACTGTTGAGGCTTGCCGAAATGGAGTTCATATCTCGATTAGTTTTGCTGATGAAATGGTTTATTTCGCTTCAACATCCTGCTCAATTGAGGCCTGTTTATCGATTCAAGGATTCCTGGTCACAAATTCGTCGACATTTGTCATTTTTGAATTTCTTGGAAATCCATTCTCTGGACAAAACTTTCCCCCAAAATACGGAAAAATTGGCAAAATTTGTATCAGTCTAAAACATATATTTTTGTTCAACTTTTTTTGGAAATTATTTAGTCAATGTATTTTTGCGGGGGCCTGCCTGTACTACAGCAGTAGCCTATCCTAAGTACTGTACTAGTACCAGTCAGATTTTTCGTGTAATCCACGTATAATTTGATTCCTAGACCGAAGCATCTGCCTTGAATTTTTGGCAGGGCTGAAACTTCGTCGTGATTTACAGCTATCGTCTTGATTTTCGACTTTCCCGTTTTATACGATTTTAATCGGTAATCGTATTTTTGAATATACCAATTACCGGTAGTCTAGCCGATTCTCAAAAATCAACTTGCCTACTCTTGTGTGTTTGAAATTTCTGTTGTGCAATCTGTTGAGCTAAAATGAGCCCACATGAAGTGTGGAGACTCGTTAATCTTGCTCAGAGTGTGACTCACTTAGAGCATCCCCACCGGTCTCGCCAAATTGGTCACGCTAAACCCCCCCCCTTTTGCGTGAAATGAACAGCTTCGGGAAAAGTATTTACAATTTTTAGTGACGATTCCGCACCGATCTCGCCAAAAGCACCCAAAAGTCAAAATACTGTGCGCAAGCACCGCACATGCAACGCATGCTTGCGCTACATGCTGAGTGCGGGGATGACGATGACATCGAGTTGACAAACCTTCTAGAAGTAAGCCTCATCAAAGAGATGCTGCTGTTCTTGTTGGTCTTGACGTCGGTGTCACGATATACATGTTCAGTACAGATAACGACGGAAAAACACGCCCGTCAAAAATAGCTGTCTCCCTCCAAATTACGAGCCAAATGCCACCTGCAATTTACGGTGTAAAAGTACCCTCCACGCGATTCGCTCAAAATAATCCATTTCTATCTAATCACTGAGCTCCAGTAAA
>JAASFJ010000333.1:0-26087 GCA_023333755.1 Globisporangium uncinulatum
AAGATATCTTAGCCAGGCCGAGAAGGTATCGTGTTTGGTAACATAGGTATCAATACACGCAACTTGAAACTGAGCCACGGTACATCATCGGAACCCACCGGACGACCACAAGAACCTCGACACCAACACAACCACGCGACATCACCACACCTTCGAGCAACGTCCAGAACTTGATTACGCGACATTCGAGCAACATCCAACGAATTACAATAGATAGAGGAACGCGGGAGGGTGGGGGTGGGTGGGGTGGCGTCACGGCGGACACAGTCCGGTCGCAGCTGCTGAAGCAGCAGCGCTGGGTCCGTAGATCGACGTGATGAGCATCGCGAGGCGTTCGCTGAGGTACTCGTTCCGCTTCCGAAGCTCCTGCACAGCCTGTGTGGAGGCAAGTAACGCACAATAGAAGGACAATGACAAGCATTAGTCGCCGGGATGGCAGCGGAAGCTGACGTAATCAAAGTGACGACGCACCTGCTGACTGCGCTCGAGGACGAGCTTCTTGCGGAGACGCGCACGACGGGCGTGGAGCCGGTTGCGCTCGCGCCGCAGCTGCTCGCGCTCTTCCTTCGACCCCACGAGCGGCGACGCGTGCAGGCGCTTCCCATTGCTGTTCAGGTGCTCACTGGCGTCCATCGCCCCGGCCGCACACGCGCACGTGCCGCCGTCTACGTGGTCGCTGTCGTTCCCGTCGTCGTCGTAGAGTTCACAGTGTGGCTCGCGCACGCGCCCAGCGCCGCTGCCTCCTGCGCACTCGTCCACGAGTAGCGACTCGTCGTCGTCGTCGTCCAAGTACACGTGGTGCAGCGTGGACGTAGACTCAAAGAGCTCGAGCGCGGCGTCGCTCACGTCCTCCAAGTGCTTAATGGACGGATCGTCGCACGCACCGCTGCCGAGCGTGAGCAGACTCACTGCTGTCGCGTGAAACTCAAACGCCTGCTTGAGCAGCCCGTGCTCGCGCTGGAGCGCGTGGATGCGCTCTTTGAGGCTCTCGAGTAGCTCGCGCTTGCGGATGCGCGTGCGCTGTGCATGCAGGCGGTTGCGCTCGCGGCTGAGCCGGAGCTTCTCGTCCTCACAAGTTGGCGACGCAGACCCGTCGTCGTCCGCACTGGTCGCGTCGAGCGCCAGTAGCAATACGTTTGCAGCAGCTACGTGGCTCTTGTTGGCGCTGTCGCGCTTCTCAAGCGGCGTAGTGGTTGTCACGATGCTGTCGCCAACGTCTTTTTTGACAGGCGACGACGACGGAAACGCGCCGCTGAGGAACGCGTGCACGCTTGTAGGCGTGCGTAACGGCGTGTCGTTTCCAGTGGCGGGGGCAGACGACGATGGTGGCGAGGAGGAGGCAGACTGGCGCAGGTGTGCGCCGGCGAAGAGTGGGCCGAGCGGCGGCAGCACCACGTTGCCGAGCATAGCGGGGCAGATAAGGCGCTGGTTAGTTTGTTGGTGGTTCTGCGTGCGTGGTGGCGAATGCCTGAATGACGTTGCCGCTTGTCTCTCCGCGTCTGCTCGGGTTCGTCGAAAATAAAACTCGAATGGATCTCGGCGAGCTGTGTTTTGATAGTGACATAACGTGTTTATATACAGGGAGAAAGAATGCTAGAGTCATTGATGAAAAGATTGTGGAGGCATCAAAAATGGTGTCGAATAACGACGGTAGCGATTTCGACATTGTGCGGAGAAAAGATCCTGTGACGACAGGAGTGCATATCTTTTGAAAGTCTTGCGTGGCGTGGCCGAAGAGTTCTCTTTTGAGTGATAGAAGGCATGGGAGCCTTCGCTGCGCCAGGAGACGTACGTGGATGAAGACAGCAGCAGTAAGTGGTCGTCCAAGGAAAGAAACACTCCTTGTCGCGAGGAACACGGACTCTGTGTTTGCTTATTTGTCCAGGCCATTAACAACAGCAGACTCAGAGAACGCTTACGCCTAATACAGCGCTTTTGGCAATTGTGTTTGGCGTGATGTTGCTTTTGACGCGCATCAAACGCCGTGATGACAGTGCGCACAAGTTTGGATCCTTTAGATCGAGGTGTCGATTTGTGGTGTCTGGAATTATGAGCTCGAATGCATACAAAAACAAGTTATAAACAGAAATAGAAAATCGAAGCGGCTTGCGCGTTCCAGGAACAGCGATTCTTTGAATCACCTTACTGAAAACAAGTCATTCCTGATGACTTGTTTTCAGTAAGAATCCTGAGCGACCTAGTTGAAGTTGGTAGCGGCGCGTCGCTTCAAGGTGTGGGAAAGACCAGTGACGTACTTCGACGTGTCACCTGTCCTAATAACCAGGTAACCACCTTGTACATTACTCAACGAACAACTCTTCGCCTTGGTGAGGTGAGTGCTGGAGTTCGAGCATTCCAAGCGATTCAAGTCGAGTCACGCTCCTGCTCACATCGCCTTGCGTTTTTCGCCTGCACATCTGCTCGTTGACTGCAGTCGAGTGAAGCTCAATGGATGACCGCATTGGCTCCTTCGCAAACACGGGGAGCTGGTGTATATTGACCATCGCTTGAAGCCGCTGATCCGGACATCCAAGGGCGCTTCTCCCGATTGAATTGCGCTCGACAGGTGCGTGGTAGGGCGAGGTCCTCCAGTCCACAGGTCACACCTCAGCAGTAACGATCACTATCACATCAAACTGGGTGTCTACCAAAACTGGCATATGGCCCGATTTAACTTTGACATAAAGTTGGCATATCCGTCGATATAAAGGCGGCATAAGATTCGACATATCGTCGTGAGGCCGAAAAATTGTCCGAATACGCGCCCCTACCCCTAGCTGTATGTCAGCCTCAGAGCGTGTCGGCATACATTTAGACTCGAAATTTGTAGCAACAGCCAGACAAACACTGGTTGACATATCTGTATATGCCGTGGCATATCCGCGTTTTGCGCCAAGCCGCTCATATCTCCAGAACGGGATTTGAAACGCAAACGCATTCGATACGCGCGAAGCGAAGCGGTCATTTGCGTGCGTGCGCGTCCAGGATCAACGAGATGACAGGTGTGATGAGTTGCGGTGCCGAGCGGACAAGGACAGTGCCGAGCAGACAAGGATAGCGCCGAGCAAACAAAGGACTCTGCAGAGCGCAAGAATGCGCGCGACGACTCCGTTCCGCCGTGCTTCCATGTCGCCTAGGCGGGACCCGTGAAACGAGTAGCTCTTCAAGCACAAGTCGATTCACTACGACACGCATGCAGTACGCACAACACATACATTATTTGCACCACAGATGCACACCTCGTAATGCTTGTCTTGTTCAGGAAGTTCATATTGGTGTTGTGCTTGTATAATGTAGCCCACGCAGAACGCAGCGGCGTGTCCAGGCAGCTGGCGTAGAGCCTCGACCTCATTCTCGCACGCCACAGCTTGAGCTACCTCAAAGAGCAGCCATCGCCTCGCGCGTGGCGCTGGGCGTCGGCAGCGACCGTACAAAGCACCAGCAGCGTTGCGTCAGTCATTTCGTGCCGAAGAAACGAGTGGCGGGAGAGCACCAGCACGCCACGAAAGGGGGGAAGTGGTGACATATCGCCCATATAAACTACAAGTAATTTGCCCTGGCATATCCGCCGATATGCCAGGTTTTGGAGTGACCCTTTTTGGAGATTCAATATGCTTGACATAAAAATCAGCATAAACTTGACATAAAAGTTGACATATACCTTGACATATGCCAGTTTTGGTAGGCACCGACTGTTTGAAAATAGCGAGTGTGACTGGGAAGACAGCCACTCACTCGTTGACGGCCAGCATCCGTGCTGATCCCTCTCACGGAGAGCAACCAATTGAGCAGATCGACCGCGTTCGTAATGAGCGGATCTGTCGCTCCCGGAGCTACCATTGACAGGGATCTCGACGCTGGAGAGCGCTCGAGCAAAAGCTCGCGTGTGAGTCGCCAGGTGATCGCTGACACGCTTCGAACGCGTAACGCACAAGAACAGGAGCTACGCGAGCAGGAGCAGCTCCGACGTGAGGCGCAGGACGAGTTCACAAAGAGTGTAGTCAAGATCATGCACTCGGATTCGAACGACTTTGACCAGGTGGCCAGTCAAACCCGTGCGTCTGCCGAGGGTTGCGCGTAGTACTGGCTTGCATCAATACTAGTTCACGCGCTGACCAAGCTAACCTGTCGCGTCTGCGTATTGGTACGCTCGTTCACAGAGAACATGGCTCGGCAGAACGCGGTCGCAGACATCCTCGAGCACACAAAGATGATCGAAGCTGCGTACCAGCGTGCGAAGAAGGAGCTCGCGTCGATCCCGGACAAGTGAGAAGGCTGGCGAGCCAACTGTCGTCGCTTCCGGTTGTTTGTGTGCGCACATTCTCTCTCAGTACGAATGCGTCTCTGTGTCTTTGCTGTTGTGGACAACGTGAAGGAAGCTGCGCCACGAGCGAGTGCAGAAGGAGAAACGAGCGTGTGACGAAGCGATGGCACAGCTACGCGAACGGCTGCAGGATCTGGATTCAAGTAACGGGCCGCCGAGCTCGCTTGTACACGGTGAGAACACGACGAACCAACAATCAGTACTTGTACTTCCGTCGATAGACCGACACGTGAGCAACGGGGTCGAACCACGGAGCCGCAAGAAGACACCACCAAACTACCGGGACGTGATGGAGGCGATCCGGCGCCTCCGGAGCGAACGACAGACTCTCGCAGATCCGCACATGGCGAACTTGAAGGTGCCTATCGGCAAGACCGACTGTGGCGAAGGCGATTGGAGACGCTGACATGCTTCTCGGATGTCGCTCGCAGGTCGCGCGGCTGTGGCGAAGCATCAACGACCATGAACGAGCGCTGGAGAATTACAAGAAAGCGTGCAAGTCGCTGAGCGAGAAGCAGCTCGCGAAGCTCGTCGGTACTGAAGACCGATCGCTGGTGGCGGAGCAACAGCGTTTGCGGGTACGTGATGTCTGACAAAGAAGTGGGTGGCGACGTGTCCATTCATCCGTCGTTAGGAGGCGGAACGACAGCGTAGTGACTGCGAAGCACGCGCTGGCGATCGCAGAAACGAGAGGCGCTCCACTTTCTCTTCTCGCGAGCGCTGCTGCGGAAGGAGCGTGAGGAAGCCGCCGGTTTGGAATCTGCTGCGTCGCCGTTTGCAAGCGTGAGCTCGTTTGCGGGTCGTGACAAAGTCTTCGCTCGTGTGCGCGCAACAATTCACTCGAATGACACGGTCGGTCAGCAGAGTTGATGACAACGTACTTGGGACTATCGCTTGCTTCGGAGCGCATGAAGACCGTCAGCTACCTCGAGAGGTGCGTGCGTGAGCTGTGCTCCCTTGAGCCAGCTCTCAACCGCGAACGGAAATGACGGTACTGTGGCTCGCGTCACGACACTGTTGCAGCATTCTGCGCAAGCAAGAGTATGTGGAAGACCCGTCGCTCACGACTCCTGAAGCTGTCACGCAGAGTATCTTGTACTCCAACAGCCTTGGCTGGTACGTCCAACGAAATAACTCGTTGTGGCTGAGGGGTATGGTGTGGTTATTGCGACTGGCGTATCTGGCGACGCGTTGCTGGTTGGCGCTCCTCACACCACGTGACAGCTTGACAGATCTCCGGTTTCGCCTGCTGGAAGAGATGCTCGCGGCCGCCCCCACCGACGCATGTACGTGCCTTGCCTCGATTGCAATTCTTCTACTGTAAACAATACACGGAGTGTGACGACGGGTCGCGAGAGCGCGTGCAGACTTGCTTGACGCAGTAGAGCGTGTGCACGTGCGGTTACGCGCATTCGAGGCCGCGAAGCACCTGTCGGACCGATTCGTGCGCCTACCAGAGGTGAAGCGCTGCTCGCTGTTCGCGAGCTTCGCGGCGTTTGAGTGCAGCGCAGGTGGAGGGAGTGACACGTAGACCCGCTAACTCTGACGTTGCAGGGCCAAGGAGAGAAGACATGCGCATTGATTGATCCCTTCTGAGTCAGCGATTGCTACACGAGATGACTACATTGTCAACTCAAAGATATGAGACCACTTCAAACGAAATCATGCTTATAAACCAAAGTACGAATCCGGATTTTCAGTGCTTAAACGATAGCTGTGTATCTCAGCTACACACTGAGCTATTCAGCGCTCCAAAAAGTCAAACTTTGACTTCACAGCGCTTGATGGCGCAAGGCACCCCGACTAAGTACGGATTTTTCAACTTTTTTGTTTGTACCTGGACGGTAGTAGTTTTTCCTTCCGGATTCATTTCTATAGTCAGATTTGGTAAATTTGCAGTAGAACACGGTCATTTCGCTATTTTTGACAAGTCAATTTGACTCACTTTGTATTTTTTTCGACAACACAAATTCCGCCTTTTCTAGAAAGTTCGTTTAGATACGAAATCGAGAGGTCAGAGTTTGAAGGCGATTATCTCGAAAACGTCAAATGGTTCGTTGGCATGATTTCGTTTGAAGTTGTCTCATATAAATACAGTAGGTTTACCGTGTGTGATGTCAATGGCCTCAGGCCTGTTCCGAACCGCAACAATGTCATGCCATGGCACGACGAACGTGCTCTTATTGGCCATTATCCGACGTGGGGTAGAGTTTCACTTGACACGATGGCCCCATTAGTGTTTCTGGCATGCCATCCTGCCACCCTGCCATCTTGTACATTTCATAGTTTTCCACGCACATTTCAATCTACCAAGTGCTCGCAATGGACGTGTCCACAGCCACAGCTCATCACGTGTGGCTTCTCGCTGCCGCCGTGCTCCCAGGCAGCGCTCACGCGCCATGCCTCGAACGAGAGCGACACGAGTGGCGATCTGGAGCCCAGCTCCTGCTAAACGAGGGGCTCTTCACTCGCTGCTACAAGAAGAACTCTCGCTCATTCGAACAGCTTGCAACCACATTAGCACCAAGACTCGCTGTAGACGAGCTCCAGTCGCGCCGGCGAACAGGGATCGCACCGACGACTCTGGCAACCAAGCTATAGATGTGCGTTCGTTGGCTCGGAGGCTCCTCGTACCACGAGGTTCGAGCTGTTGCGGGCGTGAGCAAGACGGCGTTCTACGACAGCGTTTACGCCGTCCTGGACGCTCGTCTGGATCACCCAAAGCTCAAGACCACCTTTCCAAGTACAACAAACGCGTTGCGGGTGAGCGCTTCCGCGTTCGCGAAGCTGAGCAACAACAACGTGATGAAGGGCTGTGTCGGTGTAATCGATGGCTGGCTCTGCCCGATTCGAGTCCCAATGAAGAACGAGGTCAGTCGCGTGACTGCCTTCTGTTCCGGCCACTACCAACGCTACGGCATCAACGTGCAGGCGTGCAGCGACCACAGCAGCAGATTCACTGCTATTTCCTGCTCCAGTGCGGGCAGAATCGGCGACACCATTGCGTTTCTGCGTTGGGAGCTGTCGGCGCTCCCTGCGCGGTTCCCGCCAGGGCTATATCTGATTGGCAACGACGCCAACGCCAACGCCAACGCCAACTATCTGCTGACTCCGTTTCCCGAGCCCAAGATCGCTTCTGTCTACCACAACTCGTTCAACTTCCACGCCAACCAGCTGCGCATCCGAGTGGAGATAGCGTTTGGCCTGCTTGTGACGAAGTGGTGGATCTTGCGGTTGCCACTTGAGGTTTCGTTCAAGCGCGTCGCGAATGTTGTAAATACTGCGTGCGTCTTCCACAACTACTACATCAACCAACGTATTCTCATGGACTCCAACTACCGACTCGAAGACGAGTTCGACACAGCCGAGTATGTCGACGCGAGTGTTCAAGACCGAGGTGCAGCAACGCCATTCACACGACCGAACGCCCGCGATATGTATTTGCCTTCTGACATAGCCGTTGTCGAGCAACCACGATCTGACGCGGTACGAGAGGCTCTCGTGAGAGTGCTGCAACGCAGTTTTATTCGTCGCCCTGCGTACAACATTGAGAGGCAAGCAGAGGAGGCAAGATGATCTAAGTGAATGCAGTCTCCTTCGTTCTCAGCTGTCATGTTTGTTATTATAAGCTACTGGCTCAGCTCGACGAAGCGCTCCTCCAACGCTGTGAGCTGCGAGATGTACAGCTGCATGCTGTTCTCGAGCACAGACACGAAGCGCTCATCAGTTGCCTGTGCCGTCGAGTTCTGATCTTTGCCGATGAAGGTGTGCAGCTTTAAGATTCGGTCCAGGACAGCGTCGACCTCGCCTGTTGTCTTCTCAGTGCTTGTTGTGGATGTGCTTCGGTTCTGGGTCAGCAGGAACTGGGTAATCCGGTCGACAGAGCTTGCCAAACTGGCTTGCCATTTGCTGCGTTTCGCCTTTGGTGCGACGCTGCCATTGCCGATCGCTTGAGCGTGTCGAATGTGCCGCGCTCGAAGATGTCGCCGTAAACAAACCCAGTGAGGTTTGGTTTCACTTGCAAGCACACGTGCAGGTACGCGACGTCGATGCAGCCATCACAGAACGTGAAAAAGTCGCTCTCATGCGTCCCAGACGTAGTATACTTGGCACGCGCACGAGAGTACTTTGCGTTGACTTGCTTCCACATCTCGAACAGCCTCGAGGCGCTATGCGGTACGATACGCGACTGGTCGGTGCCGTCGTACAGGGGATTGCCAGACCAGAGCGCCGAATAGTCGTTCATCTTGCTGCCGTACTCGGATGCGGCGTCTCTCCTGAACGCTGAGCCGCTATTGACCGCTCTGGAGTCCAGCATTTGGCGTGTCACCTTGTCACCAATGCCAGCGAACCGTGTGCTGAATGTGTCCGAGAAAATCACGTTGAGCAATCGGACGCAGCAGTTTCGCGTTCGTCCGAGCTCCGGTGCTTGCGCGACCTCGTCGTCTACTGCGAGTTGGACGCTGTCGTCGATCTTGTCTTGCTCACACAGGTGCCGGATTCGCTCGTCCGCTGTGGTTGCGCGCGGCAAGCGTAGTCGCCTCTCTGTGCACTCTTATCGCAGCTGTGGAACCGTCCACGTGGAGTAGTCGTCGTTGAGAGGAGGCAGCGTGCTACCGGTGTTCTTCACTGTCCTACGCGCGAGCTGGCGTTGCTTGGGTGCAAGGGCACTGGTGGGAGCGTTGTCCTCGTCGACAGTGGTCCTGACATCCTCGCAAGGCTGTTTTCCTTCGCCGGCACCGAGCGATATTGGCAGATCACAAACGAATGAGGCACAGTCTTTGTCCTCGCTCACGCCGCCGAGCAATACGGTTGAGTTGGGGCTGGTGGTTGCGTGGCTTGGTCTCGTGTTCTCGTCGTCGCTGCGCTGCGTCTGGGATGCCTTCCAAGGCGGGGCGAATGGTGCGAATGCTCGCATGATGGTGCGTCGTTGCAAGGCAGCGCGTGCCTGTTGCTCGCTGTGTTTCCTTTTGAGATCTCTCGCACGGTAAACTACATTATAGGGTGGCGTTCCCGAAGATTTGGCACAGTGTCCTAACCGAAGTGGTATTCCACAAACTTGTGTAATGGCACTTTTGGTGTGGCATGTCCTCGGTTATGAACAGGCCTGAGGCCATGCCTGTGCAATGCCATAACAACACTGGCTTTGATCGTGCAGTACGTTCACATCTTACTTCGCGCATAACTTCGTGGTTGCTGTGCACCACGAGAACGACGACGACGACGACGACAACGACAACGACAACGACGAAGTCTGTTCTCGAAAGACAGCCACTGGAATCTTAGTGCAAAAAAAATTCGCCTGTGTTTTTCACCAATCAAATCGTGGGTGCGTTTCAAATCCCGCATTTTTGTCTCTGCCATCATAATTCACGCAGCTTATCAATCCCATTTATTCATACAAACACCTAGTCTGAAATCGGACTCTTTTTTTCTCACCTACCTGCTCCTTCCAGCTCAAACTCGTCAGTCTCCAAGACACAGCAATGGCGACGCCAACGCACCTCCGGCGCCGGAAGCCCGACGGCGGCGGCTCGGGGCTCGACGTCGTGCCACCACCCGCCCGCCTCCAGCACCGTGAGCCGAGCGGAGCCATGCAGTCGCCCACCGCCTACGAGGCGATGAGCACACCAACCGCCAAGTCACCAGTAACAGGGGCGCCAATCGCGTTCCCACCGCGTCGATACGCGTCGTCCCAGCGCTCGCTCGGCGCGAGCCACATGAGCTTCCAGGAAATGCGCAGGTACTGTACGCGCGCGTGGTTGTCCACGTAACTTGTCTCCTCTGACGCGTAATGGCATATATCGCGTGCGTGTACATTTCAGCCAAGCGGCCAGCGAACGCAGCATCGCACCATCCGCTGCGAGTCGGCCGAGTCCGCTCGTCCGCGTGCTCAAGCAGACGCTGTTTGCACTCGGACGTGTGCTTCTCCCATTCTGCCTTTTAGCCGCTGTGGGCGTCCGCGCCGACCTTGTCTCGCTCGTCTACTTGCTCGCGTTCTGCGTCGGCGTCGTGACGACGTTCGCGTCCCGTGCGCTCGCGTCGCTCACGCTCGTCGTCGCCCTCGTCGCGGCCGTGATGCACGGCGTGCTCATCGTCCTGTTTGCGCACCAGCGAGCGACAGCAGAGCGCTGGACCCGCAGCACCACAGCGTCGCTCTTGGGCATGCGGGAAGCGCACTCCACACGCGACCACATGGCGACCGTCGGCGTCGACGCACTCGTCACGCTCGCGTCCGCATTCCAGCTCTTCTTTATCGGCTTTGCCCGTCGGGCGCAGCAGCAGGAAGCAGCGACGCGTGCGTTCGACGGGCTCGCGTTCGCAGACAATGAACCGCTAGTGCGACCAGCAGGCGGCCGCTCGGCCGTGCTCCTCCAGCGCTTTGAAGTGCTCTGCGGTCTCCTCCTCTTCCTCACGGCCATGTCGGTCCCCGCGCTCGCAACTGGCGCGTACTTTATCGTGCTCCTCTTGCGGCTCGTGAACTGGACGTTCTTTACGAAGAAAGTCACGCTCGCACATCTCATCTACCACGACGCAACTGCGACCCACAAGGCGCTGTTCCTCGGCCCGGCTGTCGTGAACCTCCTCCTTGTGCTCTCGGTGCTCGTCCTCGTCGCCTGGTACGCGCCGTTTGGGACGCTTGCTGCTTAAGTGTGTGAGACTAACCACGTGGTGAGTGTGTGTGGCGACAGGTACGTGTTCCAGATGAACGACGTTCGAGAGAACGCGTCGGCCCAGGACGTTGCCAAGTACGCTGGCTTTGCCGACTTCCGCGCCGACCACGTCGAGTGGTCGTTCTACTTGTTCGCCGCCTGTCAGTTCCTGCTCTTCACGAGCTGCGCCAAGCTCCGTCGTCTCCATCGCGACGTAGCGACGCACCGCGACGTGTTCCGCTTGGACGAGCCGGCATCGCCACGGCCGACAGTCATTGGTCGTCGCGGTGAAGACGGCGCCAGGTCGCTGCTGCAGGCGGTTGACGAGCCGACAAACGTCGACGTCCAGTACCTCTTGAGCAAGCAGCCGTTCCTCGTGCGCGCGTTCCTGCAAGAAGGGGGACTGCTGTTAGCGAGCGCCGCTGCGATCGTCTGGTGCGTGTCGTACCCGTCGTACGGCTCGCTGCCGCTCATCGCGTGGGCGTTTCTGTCGCTCGCGCTCTACGGGCTCTCGTCGCCACCGGTCGTCATCTGGGTGCTCATCGTGTACGGCACGTGCTTGTCCGTGACCGAGTACGTGAGCAACCTCACAGCGAACGTCATTGGCGACGGGTACACGAAGTACGGCTTGAAGGCGTTCGCGTACCCGTTCCTCGACCTGAGCGTCCACAACATCTGCCTCGTCTTCATTTACTACTCGATCCGGACCCGCTGGCAGTACCAAGACGTGCTCCGCGAGTACCGACGCCAGCGCGACACTGTGCAGCTCAAGCTCCGCGTGTCGGACGTGTCGCGGCTGTCGGAGTTTTCAGAGCTTGCAGACAACGCCGAGGACCGCTCGACGATGGCGGATCTGCGACAGCAGGCGCACATTGTGAACGTACGTCTCTTGTGGGAGTGCATGTGGGTGTGTTTGAGGTAGTGTGGCTCACTCGTGTGGCCTCGCGTGGCTGGTGTGATACGCAGGAGCTGAAGCTGGGGTGGGGCAAGATCCTCGAGCTCTGGATCCGAGACGCGAAGCAAGTCATCTTTACGCACTTGGATGCGCTCGTGCTGCTCACGATTATCGGTGCGTGCTGTTCTGTCTGCCGCTCCGTCTTGTGTGGTGGCGTGCTGCTGCTGACGTGTTCTGTATGCTACGTACCTTCCTCAGCCGTCGCGATCAGCACGAACGTGTCGTTTCTCCAGATCGGGTACTTGATGCTCGCAGTCCTGCTCATCTTCTTCTTTGATCACCGGCGTCGCCTCTGGCGCGTCCTACTCTTCTACGCACTCGCTGCGTGTCTCACAGTCTTTGTCCGGAACATTGACTGCGAGCCCAACGACGACCTCGACCTCGTCGGCCTCGAGTGTTACAGCTCCAAGTCCGAGACGTGGGGCTCGCTCTGGCCCACGCTCTTTAGCGCCCAGCTGGTCATCATCTTCCAGCTTGTCTTCCAGCTCGTGATCTACGTTGCAAACAAGGAGACGATCGACGAAGGGCTCCGGTCCATGGACCAAGCGCGCCAGCACCCCATCTACTTTGTCTCGCGGCTCGGAATCGAGATCGACAACGTGTTTCGCGTAGCCGGTGTCCTCGTGTGCTACGTCGCGTTCCTGCTCGTCGCGGTCCAGTACGAGCGCGGCACGTCGCGGCTCAACACGAACTTGGTCGGCACGGTCCAGCTCGTGCTGCTCTTTGTGCTGCTTGGGAACCACCTCGGTGGCTTCACGACCGCTCCACGGACGTCGCTCCGCATGAAAGTGCTGTGGTCGATCGCACTGCTCATCGAGATCCTCGTCCTCATTGCGCGGTACGTCTACCAGTTCGACAAGGTCATGACGTACTTGGATGAGCACGTGTTCACGTCGGCGTTCATGTCGGCACGCGACTTTGGCTTGGAGGACCACTCGAGCGCAGACGGGCTCTCGGGCCTCTTTGTCTACCTGCTCCCGACCGCGCTCGTGATGGCGCTCTGCTTCTGGCAGCTCGCGTCGCTCATGCGCGACGTCCACCAGTACGACTTCTTTGCTGTCGGCCGGAGCGTCCGCGTCGACCGCATTCGCTTTGTGTTCCAGAGCCTGCAGCAAGTGATGATATTGTTCAGCACGACCGCTGTCGTGGTCGTCACGATGTGGGCTGCAGTGGACGAGATTGACTTTATCGGCGAGCTGTACGTGCTCGTGCTTGTCGGCGGCCGTGCGCTCGCGTCGTCGTGGAAGAGCCTCTGGTTCCCGCTCTTTTGGGTCTCAGCGATCACGGTCGTGCTCAAGTACGCGATCCAACTCGACGCGTTCAGTCCGGACGCACGTGGCCGTGACAACGACACGCTCTTCCGGGCCGGCGACAGCAGCGACTGGGTCGGGACCGTGCGACTCCCCGAGCGCTTCGACCCGAGCGTCGGCGCGTCACGGCTCTGGACGCTCCTGTCGCGTCAGTTGCTCGTGATGCTCATGTGCTGCTTCCAGCGAGTCGCTCAGTACTTTGATACGACAGTGTCGAAAGCGAAGCGCGAGACGACGAACGACGTCGACGCGCTCGTCGCACGCTTTGAAGCCAACTACGCACGGCGTCTCGAAGAAGGCGGACCGCGGAAGCGGCGCACATCGTCTGTCGAAGCGTACGACGACGACGCCGACAATGACGACCGGACACACCAGGACGCACATGACGACACGGACGTGACTGGCACGTTCATAGATGGTCCCAAGAGTCCTGGTCGCACTGGCAATCGCGACACGGACGCGGCTCGCGTGCGGCTCGAGCCGGCGCCGGTGCCTGAAACGACGGAGCGCGAGCACGACTTCTTCCCGTGCTTCCGCGACTTTTGCATGGACTACGCGAGCAAAGCGTCCGTGAACATTGTGATGCTGCTCTTCACGATCTCGTGCTTTGTCCGCGAAGACATCGTCTCGGTGCTCTATATGGTGCTCGTGTACAGCATGATGTACGCGTCCGCGTCGACTGTGTGCGCGCGCTGGTGGCTCCTCGCAACGCTGCTGTCAGTGCTCATTGTGGCCGAGTACTCGGTCATGCTCTGGCTCCCACCTGCCCTCGACGTCGAGATGCAGGACACACCACCGTGGTCGTTCGTGCCACTGTCATACCAGCAGTGGTTCGTCTTGAGCAACCAGCACAAGTGGGGCATGCTCTCAGACTTTCTCACGCTCTTGAGCGTGTACCTACTCCCCGACTCGCACCGGCTCGGCGACACGGAGCGTTCGACGAACCACACAGCTGAGAGCAGTGCGAGCCGTGGCTCTCGCCGAGCGAGCTTCCTCGCAGCGTCCACGTCATCGTCGTACCGCGCGACGAAAGCTGCAGAGGTGCACGACTACGAGATGCTCACGCGGCGTCACTTGTGGTACTACCTAGAGTTCACGTTCCTCTCCGCGTGGCTCCCGCTCGCGCTCGTGCTCATCTTCCTCTTTGGCGCTCAGCAAGGCGGACTCGCGTCCGTACCGTACCTCCTCGGAGCGATCGTGATGCTTTACCGCCTCGACGAAGCGCGCGAGCCGTCGAATCCGTGGATCCAGTACCTACGCAAGTGGAACTGGGCCCACCTCTTTGTGATCGTCTTGCTCCACTCGCCGTACGTTGAGAAGCACCTCACGGGCTGCCAGCTCGGTGCGGACGGCGCCGACTGCTTCTCCGTCGCGAACGTGCTCGGCATTTCGTCGGCTGGGACGCCCTCCGGTCTCATTGTCGTCTTTGCGCTCATCTCGATCCAGTGCGAAGTGCTCTTGACGCCAACGTACCGCGACGTGAACCAGCTCCTCGCGCTCGACCGCGACCGTGCGAGTGTGCGGCGTGAAGAGATCGTGCGCGACTTCTACCGACGCCGTACGGCCCAGTGGTTTGCGCTCAAGAAGGAGAAGAGCGCGGCGATCCAGCGGCTCAAGATCATTGTCTCGAAGCTCGTGCACAAGGTCGAAGAGCTCATGGACATTGCTATGGGGCTCCACTACAACCTCCCGCCGATGGCGCCGTCCCGGCCGACGATCGCCGAGTGCACGCAGAACTCGGTGACGCTCACGTGGGACCCGCCGAGCAACACGCTGCACAAGATCCGGTTCTACCGCATCTCACGGCAAGTGTACCCGTCCATGACGCTGCTTGGGGACTTTGGGGACCTTGTCGAGCTCAAAGGCGACGCGACCCGCGCGACGATCCAAGGGCTCCGGCCTGGGACGACGTACCAGTTCAAGGTCTGTGCGGTCTCACGCATGGGCGAAGGCCCGTTCAGCATCGCGAGCGACCCAGTCGCGACGTACTCGCTCAACTTTGACGGCAATACGACGGCTGGCTGGATGAAGTACCGGCGTGAGCAAGTGCCGCTGCCGCGTCTCGCGTTCCTCGTTGCGTGGATGCAGCCCAAGTTCCTCCACCGGTACGTGGTGATGGACAAGCGCCACCTCGTGTACTACAAGGACGAAGAAGTGGCGCTCAAGCACCGGAGCCGGAAGCGCCGCAAGAAACTCAAGACGACGTTCTTGTGGACCGACGTGATCTCGCTCCGGATGAGCGACAACAAGGTCCAGTTTGACGACCTCTCGCCGATGCTCTACTGCTTTGAAGTCGTCGTGCGCCACGCTGGGGCGAGCCACGACGCCAAGTACGTCTTCCAAGCGAACATCGCGAAGGACTTTACCAAGTTCCTTACGACGCTCGCGTTCGCAGTGCCGCTCGACGCAGTCGACGACAGCGTCATCGCGTGTCTCGTCGACAAGAAGCTGCCGAACCCGCGAGATGCAGCGCACCAAGCAGCAATGGCCGCAGCGGCAGCCGACGACGGCGACGCAGGCGACGAGAACGCGAGCGAGTGGAGCAGTGTGACAGGCGACGAGAGCGCACTGGGCGACAAGGAAGACGAGGAGTTTGACCAGAGCTCGCCGCGTGGGCTCTTGGCGTGGCGCATCCCTGTCTACCGCTTGCTCTACAGCCTCCAGAACGCTGCGTTCCAGCTCGAGACTGTACAGTACGAGGCAGACGACCAGTACGAACCTAGCGTCGGCGAACTCGTCCAGATTGTAACGAACGTGATCCGGAGCAGCACGGCGGGGATCGCGTGCGTCGCGATGATTCTCTGCTTTGCGTGCCAGGTGCGCCGCCTGTGTGTTGACTCGTTCAGGGTGGTGAGCGAGTGGTGGTTGGCTGACCGTTTGTTGTGATTGTGGGTGGGACGCAGGCGGATCTGCTCAACGTGGTGCTCGTGCTCATGGCGTTCTGCTTCCTGGTGCTCGAGAGCCCTCGCCCGAACTCGCTCGCGTGGATCTACGTGCTCAACTACGTGCGTCCTTGTGTGGATATGGGTAACTCTTTCTCTCTCACTGTCTCTGCTGTCGTATGGCAAGAAGACTCACGAGCTGCTTGCTGAATGCAGAGCTATGGAGTGATTGTGCTTCGCTACGCGTTCCAGCTGTCGATCTTCTGCCTCAACCTGAGCGACGACGGCGCGTACTACCCGAGCGTCCAGCCCAACTGCGCGGTGACCGACAACTCGGTCGCGCTCATTGAGATCAAGCCGATCCAGCCCATGGTGCTGCTTGGACTGTACAAGTTTGACGGCAGTGCGCTTGACAACGTCACGTCTGTCTTTGACGGTTTACAGTGGAACTTCTACGTCGTGCTGTGCGTGATGTGGCACCGCCGTGAGCTCATCTCCCAAGGACTCTGGGTCGAGGCGAACGCAGCAAGTGGTAACGGCGACAGCGGAGACAGCCAGCGGAGTTTCCAGTCGGACGCAGTCCGCGCACTGCGCGCGTCGCAGGCGTCATCGCGCGACTCGATCGACGACGCGTTCTTTACAGGGCCTGCGCCACCAACGACAGCCGGCGAAGAGTACCACCCGGGCGTCGTGCGTGCGCCGCCTCGTCCCGCCTACCCGGCGCCGCCGTCGTCGGCAGTGGACCGCTCGTCGCGTCCAACACTGTCGTTCGCACCGAGCCAGAGCTTTGCCGACCCGACCAGCAGCACGCAGGCGGTGCACGAGCTCGCCGCTGCGTTCTTGGAGGAGATCGAGGCTGAAGCGGAAGACGCTGAGCGCAAGAAGGCGGACGCCGCACTCGCGGCCGCTGCTGCAGGCGGCCACAACGACGCGGACGACGAGAGCGACGACGTTGGGACGCCGCCGAACTCGCCGCCCGAGTCGAGCGACCTCGCATTCTCGGGCGGGACCAACTCGGCACGGAAGACTGTGTCGTTCCTCCCCGCGGTCGTGAGTGACGCGGTCGCAGCGTCCCAGCAAGTGGAGATCGACGACGACTCGGTCGACCTCGACTTCCCTCAGCGCAAGAAGCTCTCGTGGTGGGAGCGGTCGTTCCCGCGTGCGTCGCAGTACTTGGACTCGGTCATCTGTCGCCCGCCGCCGCAGTGGGACAAGGACATCCACATTGCGATCACAGGCGAGAAGCCAGGGCGGGACTACTACACTGCGTCGCTCTCGGTCCAGCTCGCAGCGTCCGTGTTCGCTGTCATCTTCTTCACTGCGCTTGGCGAGCCGGACGCGAGCAGCGCCGCCACTGCGACTGCCGACACGCGGCTGACGTCGTCGTCGATGATCTCTGCGTACCTCGTCCTGCTCGTGCTGCTCGAAGTGACGGTCATTATCTGGGACCGCGTCGCGTACGTGTGCCGGTCGCTTGGCGCGAAGCTCGCGCTCCAGTACGCGCACGCTGTGGTGCTCCATTGGAGCGTCTGGTGGCTCATCCCACGACACTCGAACGTGTACTTCCAGCAGCGCCCGGCGCTCGTGTTCTTCTACGTGCTCCACTGCGTCTGTCTCTGGCTCGGTGCGCTCCAGATCCGGTACGGGTACCCCGCGTTCAGCGGCAGCAAGTACAACTACACGACCGAGACAACGTACACGCGTGTGAACGAAGCGCTGTTCCCGCTCGTCATGGCGGCGCCGTTCCTGTTTGAGATGCGCGCGCTGCTCGACTACGTGTGCACCAAGACGTCGCTGGGCTGGGGCCACTGGGTGCTGCTTGAAGACGCGGCGGCGCACTTGTTCCAGGTCAAGATGGAGATGCAAGGCCGGGTCGAGAAGGCCGAGGTGCTCCAGGGCAAACAGCGCCAGCCGCTGGGCGGCAAGCTCTCGTCGGCTGGCGTGATGCTGCTCTTCCTGCTCGTGTGCCTCGTCGGACCGCTTGCGCTCTTTAGCTCGGCGAACCCGAGCACGACGGCGAACAAGGTGACGCTGACGGACGTTGTGTTTGGCATCACGGACGAGCAGGGCACGCGCAGCACGCTCTACTCGAACAGCGACCACAACAGTCCCACGTTCGCAATCAACCGCAACACGGACGGCGCGTCGGTCCAGCGGCTCGAGTTTGACGCGTTCTCGCGCGAGGTCTGGTCGAGTTCGCCCCCACGGATCAACCAGCTCGTCGCCCAGCTCCAGTCGACTGAAGTGCTCAACTGGACGATGGAGTTTGCGTTCGAACGCCCCGGGCCGACCGACAACCAGAACGTCAGGGTCACGTACAGTACGGAGCTAACAGAGGCCCACCGCAACGACCTCATCCCGATGATCAAGCAGCGTGTCGACGACGCGGACGGCGACGCGACGATCCCCGCGATCCGCATCGACCGCTTTTTCCCGCCGATCTTGCAGCTCACTGCGACCGAAGGCGTGTTGCGCCGGTCGCTCACGATGCGAGCACTCAACGTGTCGAAACACGCGCTCGACGGTGTCACGTGGTGGTCGGTGCTGCCGTTGAACGGCACGACAGCAGCAGCAGCGAAAGAGAACTACTGCTCAGACACGATGCCGTTCTGCTTGGTCGTTGTCTCGGACAACATTGTCGACGGGCTCAACGCGCTCGGTGTCGGCTCGTACGGACTCACAGCCGTGTACGTGTTTGTGGTCATGACGATCGGCGGCGCTGTGAAAGGCTTCTTCCGAGGCGCGTACTTGGAAGTGCAGTACGCGGAGCTCCCGGACCCGAGCGACGTGCTCGAGCTCATTGAAGGCATCTACATTGCGCGCGAAGAAAAGTACGTCGGGCACTTGAAAGACGAAGTGCGGATCTTTGAGACGCTCATCCGCGTCCTCCGGTCGCCCGAGACGCTCGTCAAAGTCACGGGCATGAACGTCATCCACATCCCAACTGCGAAAGAGAAGATCGAGTAAGAAAATGAGGTGGTGGCGAGGAGTACAAGGAGGCGGGCAGCAACTGCGGATGCGCTTTGGTTACGTGTTCGCGAGTGGGACTGTTACCCCTTGAGCTTAATGTTAAATAGACCTGGAGGCAGAGATTTTGATATAAAGTGTAACGTGTCAGTTATATCAGCATGATATCACAAGCACAACACCTCGTAACAGACGTACATCCGGGCAGCGTGGTGATGTCGGCGTTCACGATCGCCGTGATGCCCAAGTTGGCGAGCGCACCACGAATGAGGCCGCACGGGAAGACGAGGAAGAGCAGCGCCATCTCCTTTGTGTGCTGCTCGCTCGCGGACGAGAACGACGCGAGCCACCGGAAGTTGAAGTCCTGCACCACAAAGACGCCCTGGCAAGCGAGGCAAAACACAGCACACTTTCTGTGAGCGTCGTACAATAATCCGCCTCATTCACGGAAAACACGGAACCGCACACACCCGATGGTTTGTCTGCAGTTTGTCGATCTGTTTCTTGAAAATCAGGATCCAAAAGTCTTTGCACACAAACTTGATCACGTCGAGCGGCTCGAGCATGCGCGGCCGCTCCTTCGCCGACCTGAAAATGAGGCGATCGTGGCAACGGCGTCACGCTCTCCGTCCCCCTCCTCCTCTTCCGCATACTACACCATACGGACGCACTCACCTTTCAGCGAAGCGGTAGCCGACGTCAAAGCCCATGGCCTCGAGCTTGATCGCGAGCTCCTCGCGCGTGTGCTTGGCGAGCTCCAGGTCGCCGGCGTTCGCGTCCGCGTCCGCGTCGCCGTCGGCTCTCGGTGCCGCCAGTGGGTAGCGCTGGATCTGCACACATTGCGTCAGTCGCGTCGCTTAATAGAAGAGAGCGGGACAGTGTACGCACCAGCGAGCGCACGAGCTCGCCGTAGAGCTGCTGGAAGCAGCACTCGGCCACCTCCTTCATCCTCTGCGTCTTGAAGCGCGGGCAGATTTCCAAATGACAAAATGTCCCCTTCTTTTAGGCAGCGAGTTGGTGATTCCTCCGTTATCCGACTCGGAATAACAGTAAAACGTGCCGCATGTCACCTCGTTTTGTCGCTTGAGCCCAGCACGCAACTCACAAAAAGACCGAACGAGACCGAACAAGCAGCGACAGATGGCGGGGGACCCGCTCGCGCTCGACGAGAGCTTCATCGCCGTGCTCGTGCTGCTGCTCGTGGTGCTGCTGAGCGCGGGCTACGTACTTATCCAGCAGGCGCCGGGCGCCGCTGCTGCAAACGCCGCAGGAGGCGGTAGAGGAGGCGCGCATCGGCCGAGCGCACTACGCCAAACCATCGCCGCCCCCGACGCGATCCCGACCGCTGGGCTCTCGGACGCGCTGCTTCGACTGCACCGTTCGCTGCCGAGTCGCCATGGTGCGCGCACAGCCACTGTGTGTGCGGACGCGCTGCTCGTACACAAAGAGAGCGCGGAGTTAGCGTGGGCGAGTCCGGACACTGCGACTGCGCTCGCAGACTTGCTGCAACTCGCAGACGTGTACGTGCTCTGCGTCGTGCGGGACACGAGCGACCAGGCAGCCATCGACCGCCTCCGTGCGTTTCTAGCAGCGCTCAATGGCGCAGCTGCGCAACTACGCGGCCTCGCACCGCACAGGGTCCTTTTCTGCACGACGTCCGTCGGCAAAGTCGCGTTCGTGCGCCAGCTGGAGCCGCAGCTGCACATTGAAGGTGCGTCGTGTGTTCTCTTGTATATGTACGAGTGTGTATGGCTACTAGGAGGGACTGACCGAGCGGTGCGCGTTCCTGTGGAAGCAGTGGACCAGAAGGTCGTGCGGGACTTGGAGAAGCACGTCCCACGGATTGTCCACGTGACGTCCGCGCCGCACGAGAGCGCAGCTGCGGGCTCTGGCAACCACCACGTGGCCGACACCTTTGACGGGTACTTTAAGCTCCTGAGCGCGATCGGATCTCCGTAGCAACCATTGCCACTGTGAGCAACTCTTGGAAAGCCAAGCGGAGGAGAGGTAGACACACCACACGGGTGTAAGAGAGCGACTACGACTTGAAGGCTTTCTTCCCACTCTCTCTCTACTTAATGTATCACACGCCATGCCAACCTGGTTCACTCCCGGCTTCCTGGTCGGTATCGTATACTCAGAAGGAGATGTTCTGCACTACTGGTCCAAGCTAGACGCCGTCTTGGACGCGCTGTGCAGCACTCCGTCGACTCGGAGCAGCTGCTCGAGTGTCTGGAGCGCAGCTGAGAGCAGCGCGTCGATCCGGTGCCACGGATGCAGGAGCCCAAGCGCCAGCGGGTCGGCGAACACGAGCTCTGGGACAGCAACTGGTCCTCCAAGCGTCTCGACCGTGTGCGTCGTATCGAGTACGTATCCACACACTGGAGCCAGCACGCTCGTCCTGTCACCTGCGTGGTCGAGCGCCACCCGCGCCATGTCCTGCAGCAACCAGCGCGTGCCAGTGACATAGCTGCTAGTATCGCTGGACGCATCGGCCACGCTGGTCGCCAAGTTGCTCCGGAGCACCGAGACGACGTCGCGGAGCGAGTCGGCAAACATCGTTCGCGCCAGCTTCGCAGCTGCAATCGGCTGCTTACTCGGAGCAGTTGCGTCCAGGTACCGTGCAATCGCGAGCTCCGTGGCGCCGCCCCCTCTACAGCAGTAGAGCTCCGCTTGCTCTGGTGAGTCCTCGATGGCTCGGATAGCGACGTCGCTCTGCTCCCACCAGCTGCGCAGTATCCGTAGCGCCTTCACGACGGCTTTAAAGTACTGCTTGCAAACGCCTCTTGTTGGCGCCTGGAGCAACAGCTGCGGGATGACGACAGTGGCGCCGTTCCGTTGCGTGGCATTCAACGACAGCCCACGAAACCAGAGGCTCGCGCTCTGCTGGAGCCGCACGCTTGACACGCCGTCGCTGCACACGCCAACGTGGTCGTTGGCTCGGACTTCGTCGAATAGACTTGCGAGAGGCGCCACTCCAGCGGCGGTGCACAGATCGAAGACGTCACCTCTCTCAGCGAACTGGACGCACGCGATCCCAAGGTGTGAGCACACAGCTGCGACGCTGTCGTTGATCTCCTCTGTGCATACCACGAGGCGCACGTCATGGACGCGTCGCAGTGACGCGAGGAACTTTGCGACGAACACGCGGGACGCGTCGGCTGCGGCAAAGAGCGCGTCTTCTGTGAGTGTCTGCATCGTCACGTGGTTCGCACCAGTCGCGAGCGACAACACACATGTGAGGCAGACGAAGCGCACGGATCCGCTTGAGATCACTGCGAGTGACTGCGGCAGCTGGGACTGGACCAGCGACTTGCAGAGGATGAACTCGTTCGCTGGCAGTGCGTGCGATCCAAACACGGACGCCGCCTGCGCGAACACGATACTGTCGTTCGCGCGTGCGAGAAATCTTTGTGCGCGCCGGTAGAGGAGCTGTGCGTTTGCTTTCGCACTGCACATGTCTACAGAGATGTTGAGCCCAAGTGGCGACGCAAACAGCCACTCGACGACCAGCTGCACTAAGAACTCGAGCGCCAGGTCAGTAAGCGTCCCAGCTAAACCAGCACGCAATACGACGACGACTGCGTCGCGAAACTGTGTGTGAGGCCGCAACGAGAGCCGTCAGGCAGAAGCGTCAGTGAACAGTGCAGGCGGCCCAGACAGAACCTTCAGCGCAATGCGCAAACGTCTTACGGCACACTCGTATCGTACCTCTTTGCTCGGCGTCGCGCTGCAACCATCTCCGCTATACTCAAACGTAATTGGGACCGTCACACAAAGCCCCAAGCTCGTACCACTGCGCTCGGCTGCCAGCAATGCGTCGATCTCGCGCCGCAGATCGCCGAATGCGTCACTCAGCTCTCGCCATCGCACTGTCGTTCCATTGCTCGACGTAGCACGAGCCACTACGTTGTGCAATAGCAGTACGAACTCGCTGGCGCCGTCGCCGTCACGTACATGCAGTGCGTCAGCTGCTGCCAGCACGAACAGCTGCACGGGCTCCGGTGCACGGTGGCTCTCGCGCAGTCCGCGCCGCCACTGCATGAGGATTGTGTGACCGTCGGCTGTGACCAGCGGCGGATCCGGCGGCGCGAAAAGCAGCGTCTCGCCCGCCGCACACGGCCCGAAGCCGTCGCGGACAAGGGCGCTGAGTGTGTCAGTGGCGAGCCGAGCGAGAGCGTGGTGGTGCATCATTGTTTGCTGATGCGCATCAACAAACCGCCGCGATTTTTTCTTAGATACACCTGATTTTCTTCACTACATTGGAAACGTCCGTCCTCTTTCACTATACAAAACTCGCATACAGTATATCTGCTTCAGGTTCATATGCAAACAGGTCAGCCCAAATCAGGTTTTGATGCGCATGACGATCACGCCACGTGGTGGTGTGACGGCCACCAACAATACGTGAAGCCATCTTACCGCCATGCACAGTTTGAGAGCGAACAGGTAGCAGCCCTGATACTAGCGGAAGGAAACCAATGCATTTCTGTTCATTCATTCACGAGTCGGCGCCTCCCTCGCCTTCTCCTATCGCTCTCACAGTCTCAACTGGAGCCACACGATTGCGCTACAGCTATCCGCGCTTGCACTCGACCAGCGGCAGCAACTGAATCGGTGATGGACTCGCACTGGAGGAGAGGGGAGAGGGAACGGGAGCGACCACGACACACGTCACACACACGCAGCTGCAATCGCGCGCACTGCCGCCCTAGTCCTAGTCGCCGCCCTTCTTCTCCGACGACACCTTCGACTTGATCGTCTCGTAGCCCGTGTGCGCACCCGCCTTGGCCTTCTCAAGACCCACGGTCGCACTCGCACGCGCCTATTTGCAACACCCACACCCACAACAATAACCCGTCAGTCGGGATGCATTGGTCGCACTCGCTTTACCGATACACATCGGACGCGTACCTTTTCCAGCGCGCCAGACGCCACAACAGACGTCCGCTCCAGCTGCGTGCTCGCAAACGTCGACGACTTCTTGTACGCATCCGTCTCCTTGAGCTTGCCAATCTGCTCCGAGCTCACGGCTGCCGCTCGGTTCAGCCCGCCAGCCACCGCTGTGCCGGCCTTCGACTCCTTCGCAGCTTCGAGCGCGGCACTCGACTTTGTTTTGATCATCGTGAAGCCCTGGCCAAGGACGCTGTTCAGCAAGTGCATTGCATGTGCGCGCGTGCGTCAGTTTGGCTGCTACTGTCTTTCTCCTACCAGTAGAAACACACCCTCGACAACGTACCCAGCAGCCGCGGACGCGCCATTCTTCAGCTTGTCGACAGGCAGCACGTTCGCGATGGACGTGCGTGCCGCCGGCTTCTTCTCGTCGCCGTCCGAGTCGTCGCCCTGCGGCTGCGCGACGTCCTTGTCCGTGCTTTCGACTGGCGCCACCTCGGACTTCTCCTCCTTCTTCTCGTTGAAGATGAGGTTGTCGAGGTCGCGGTCCGCGTTCGCAGGAGCAGCAGCCATTGTAGCGATTGTGGGGTGGTGGGTGGGGTGAGTGAGCTACGGAGCGTGTGGAGTGAGAGGCAAGCACGGGTGCACTCTTGATCTCTTCTTCGTGGGCGGCGCGTCGAGTGGTGGAATGGACGTGGAAAATGGCTCGAAATGCGAGAGGGTGAGGGAGAAGCGTGGCTGACTTGGGTTCAGTATGACTATACTCAAGTCAAGGCGAGTTGAAGCACTGGTTTTGCTTACTGTCATTCGCATGTACGTGCTGTCACAGGCTGCTTCAGTGTACTCGGGTCTTGTCATTTCTTGCTTTCCGACGAGAAGAGATGATGACAATCGGAGAGTTCCCCACGCTCGCCGCACGCATGATGGACTAGCTGGAGACAGCTGCAAAGACGAGTATTGCAGACCTGGACAGCGTCCAACTATTTTTTGGGATGACTGCGCATTGTCAGCTTGTAGTCGCTGGCGCTCTCCGTGGTAAGGAGTTGGTGTCCGGAAAATAAAACTTCCTTTTCCAAATGATCAAATTTTAGGTTTCTATTCCTCGAATTCTACATTGGTTTTTTGTTTCGACCACTTTGATTTTTGGATTCGGTCCGATTTGAACTGGCAAAGGTGGAGCAGTTTTAAAAACTGCTCCACCTTTGACCACAGCGTCTTGTTCCTACCGCAATACTCGCCATTTTTGAGCCCGATAGAAGAGTTCTTTTCGAAGTGGAAGCACCATGTGCGGCGTGGTGCACCGCACAACGAGCGCGAGCTATATTGTGTTGTAGAGACTTGTAGCGAGCTAGTTACGGCACAGGACTGCGCGAAGTACTTTGAGCACATCAAACAGTTTACCGCGCCATGCCTGGCCGGTGAAAGCATTGTGGACAAACTCAAAATTTGAGGCCATCCCGGACAAAAGTATCCTTATGGCATTTTGAGGTTTTTTGCTAGAGGCCTTCAAAGTCAGTGGATAAAATCCTTCCAAAAACTCCGGGTGGAGAAAACCAAGAAAATAGGTTTGAAGATCAATTAAAAGTGGGTCTAATTTCATTCAATTTGAACACATTTGACACAGTTCCAGATTCGTTTAGAGGCTGTTCAAAGTCTCATTTGAAAGATCAAAATTCACTTCACATTTTTACACCAATATCGGAAATTCATTTTTTTTCGTACTTAACCGAGGTAATTTTTTGAGAGACTCGTTCTCAGCACCCAGAAGTGTAATGTCATCAAGCAGCGGCCAAATGAATATCTGATATAAAGAGGTATCCCGTGGTATACGTGGTTAAAAATACCTCAAAATGACCGTAAGGATACTTTTGTATGGGATAGTCTCACGCGTTTTCACTAGAAAACCTGCGCAATTAGTTATGTTTTTCGGAGTTATGGATATGTCTAAGAGAAAACTGCCTTTTACAGGCGTTTTCAATTGGGATCACAATCGTGTCAAAAAGGAGTAAATCGGAAATAGCCGAGTGCAACACGTGGCGGTCGAGCAAGCGCATGTGGCGCTCGCACGCGCGACACCGCAGCTCGCTCTCACTTCTACTCTCT